>JANRGW010009982.1:0-82812 GCA_024733675.1 Psilopsiagon aymara
AATCTAAACTTCCCCTGTTTCAGTTTGAACCCGTTACCCCTTGTCCTATCACTACAGTCCCTGATGAAGAGTCCCTCTCCAGCATCCCTATAGCCCCCTTCAGATATAGGAAGGCTGCTATGAATCCTCTAAGATCACAGTCACAGAAATCCTTGGCATGTGACCAGAGGTAGATATCCATGACTCTGTTGGCTTTGAACTGGTCACTAACTTTGACCTGGTCACTAACTTCAAAATGTGCACCCCACACCTCAGAGGAGATTTAAAGTCTGCCCTGAGCTTCCTATACCCATAACAGTGACCTCCAAGTGTGAAACATTAGTGCAAAACACTGACAGTAAAGTAGCTCTTCCCTGCAGCATGAATATTCAGTGAAGATAATCCTCCTTACAGCCATCAGCCAAGGTTTTCCTGTTGCCATTGTTGTTAAAGTATTATACTTGCTTTTGAAAGAAGACATTTTCATGAGCTGGCTGCTCATGAAGTCCATGGTGGTCATAAGCAGCTGAAATGGCTGCATCTGAGGATAATATTTCTTGTTAATAAGAATGATTTGAGTCTATAAATGAATTTTATCAAAATCCAGACACTGAGTTTGAAGGGGAAAACATGTATGTGGGAATAGACATATTGTTGAGGCTTTCTGTTCGTGTTAGTAGGAGTTTTTCTCTGAAATGTGTATATAACTCAGAATTCAAAGATTTTTTTTTATACAAAAGACAACTTGATTATTGACTAAAACTGATGCAGTAAAATGTTCCACTCTTTGGTAGAAAGGGGTTCACTGTTTATGCAATTCTAAATTCTTCCTTTTAAAATAAAATTTACAGCCTCCTGAAATGGTTTGCACAGACCTCCCAGGCTTTGATTTCTCGCAGAGTTTTTGAAACGCATATCAACCCCAGGACTGGTAACAGACTGAAATAATTACACTCAATGGTAGGTGTTAATGCTTTTGACATTGCCTGCCAGTTGTCTTCATGCTTGTGAGAAATTTATGTACCAAATGCCTGGCATTTTACTGCCAAACTGTATTCTTTCCAGTCCTCCTAGTGACTAACGTCCATGCCATGAATCTACTAGTTCATTTTTTGTAGCAATTCTTCAACTCAGATTTATTTCAAAGAAGAAAACAAGGCTTGGGCTACAAATTGCTCAAATTTTGGTGAGGTTTCAGGGGAAGGTTAATGCCTCGTGTTCACTGTGTGTTGATTGTGCAACAGAAGAAAAGCTGGTGGAGATAGCTGGGGTGAGCTGTAACTTCAGGCAATATGCTGAAAAGCAGCCTCAACATCTGCTGAGACATGGATCTGGGAGGACATCTAAGAGCAACAGCTTGGTAAAACCTCCACCTCTCAGTCTTTGTCTTGGGAAGATGCTGTTGTGGGTTTTCCCAGGGTTAAATATCAGCACTCCCACTGCAAAACCATAGTGGAGATGAGAAAATCCAGTGTTTTGATGGAGTAAAGTCAGCTATGGTGTCACTTGGTCCATCTCCCGGTTGGAACTCACAGTCAGCACAACTGGAACCTCTTCTTGCTTGGTCTCATGAAATCAGTTCCTTCTCTCCAGAAATCCTAGCCCCTCCATCTCAATTTCAGGCTTTACAGCATGATAATGCACTATCCCAGAGCTTAAAACCAAAACAGGCTAAAGTCGCTGTGCCAACACACAATGGTTTAAATGTGTCTGTGTGCAGTGGGAAGTGAAGTGTTCATTTGTTTGTGGGGGGTAACTTTGAAGGGAGGATTGTTCATGCAGGTGACACCTTCAACGTAGAGAAGCCACTTCGCTTGGATAAGTCAGATCTTGATGAGGTTTTGCATTAGATCTTGATTCCAGAATATCTGAAAAGGCTGCTTTTTAGTCAATGGAAACCACCACTGAGGTGTGGCAGCATCTGCCCTCCCGTGTGCCAGATACACAGACTGCACTATCTCTGCAGGAAACACTGATCTCTGCTGGGCAGATTGGATCTGGGCTTTATTTTTCCAGGCAGTTGTGGCTGAGGCTGGTTCTATACATTGCGGCTGCGAATGTGGCAATTTTCTTATCAGGTTATGACATGTTAAACCTTTCTGATGGTGCTGGGGAGACAATGAGGGGATTTAAACACCAAAACAGTTACTCTTAATCTTCAGCCAACATGCTGGTCTGTCAATACTGATGCTCCAAGCAAAAGCGTTGAGTGAAAACAATGTGATGAGTAGTAAAACGGGGCATGGAGGAGGAGTAAGTCCCACCTTCTGTACTTATCAGAAGCGATTTCTTGAGCATATGTCCCATAAAGCAGCATCTGCAGCCCACATTTACGGCTCTGGTTTGTTTGTGGACGTGCTCTCCAGCAGCCTTCTTGGTTTCAGGATAGCTGCATGCAGTGTACACAAACTAGCTGCAGGGCTGGAAAATAAATACAGCACCACAGAGCATTTGTCACCTTCCACAAGTGTTTCACCAACTACCTTATCCTCGGTGACACCTCATTTTGACTGTTAGCTTAAAGAAACTTGATGCCTTGACGGGCATGTTCAGCTCTACAGGGGTGCACTGGCTCTCTTTCCTCTTTTTCTTTCCTGCATAGGGACTTTTCTAGTCACCCCAGGATTTAATTGTGTCAGTGTTTACTGTCCATGTACCCTAGGTTGCCCAAACAATCTTTTTATACATAATTTCCAGAACTTTAGACTGATTTTGAAGTAAAAAATTATAACAAGTATATCATAGCTCTTGGTTTTAAATTTGTCAGAAGCGAGGAAAGGGAAGGTTGATGGGAAGCTATTTTCCTCTTGGTCCAGGGAACTTTGAGGACTTTTGATGAAACAGTAGAGCTCCTAAACGATGTTTTCAGCTACACTCCATCAAATAGCGTGGCTAAACAGGGAAACAGCCAGACCTTTGAACTGCTTTTGTGGCTCCTCATCACTCACTTCTGTGCAGGACTCCCTCATAACAATGATCTCAAATAGAAAGGCAGGAGGCATACTTAATACATGAGCAGTGTTTCCTGCCAGACCTCAGCTAATCTCAAAGAAACTGTAAATGATCCCACATCCAGGCAGAGCCATGGGTTGCACTGCAGTCATTTTATTTTCACTAGTACCTTAGCTGGGTGTAAACGCTGAGGAGGTCCTTTGGCTTAGACCTCTGAGGAGGATGTGATACAGATGAAACCTCCCTATGGGTTGAAAGAGACCCTGTGAACCAAAAGCAATGGGGTTTAAGTTAAAAAATGAGAACTATTCCCAGACTCATTTATCTCCCCCTGCAGTGAAAGAGCTGCTGGGATTTCGTTACTTTGAAGTCTGAATTAAGAGAGGAGGAGGGATGTTGATATCTGGGGAAAGACGTTGATCCAAATGGTGGTCTCTCCTGGGTTAAGAACAAAGGAGCAATGGGTGAGGTGGTAAAAAGCAACTTTTTTGGACACAGGACCCTCATGGTGGTAATGAAGATACGTCTCCAGACCTCCCATCTTACTGTGCAGGAAGTTAGTTTAGAAAAGCACAGCATCCCAGCTTCCACCTTCCACCTTCTCCAGCAACTTTGCACCAAACTACCGATAAGCTTTCCTGGATGAAGAAATGCCAAATTTTTACCAAATTCTTCAGCTTTTATCTGAGTTTACAATCCTCAACTTGAGGTTGGGAGATGTAAGGTCATTTTTTGGCATGTGGGAGCTGGAGGGTGGCCACAGCCATGTTGATGGCAGACTCAGCTGGGTGTTTCAGGTCCAGTTTTTGGCTGGGGGTGGGCGTCTGCATCCCTCTGTTTAATACAAGGTAATCAGCTCTTGTAGGACACAAACTAGCAGGGCTGAGCCGAGAGCAGCAGTCAGCACCACTGTGGCATATTTCCTCTTGCAGATTAAAAGCCCTTTCTATAACCTCAGCAGCACCCGCAGCCAAAAGCATTGTTTTAGAGAGTGCTGTAGATGCTGCCCATTAAAGAGCAATTAGTCTGTGTTGGGATGCATAGCTTGCTCCCTCTCCCAGATGGGTAGTTATTAAGATATTTATGGTTAATATGGATTTCCCGTGTCATAAATCACTGGCCTTTATACCTGCAGGGAAGTCATGACAATCAGCGACCCCGCTCAGTCAGCCTGGGCAACGAGCGCTGTCTTGTAAAGTAAAGATTGTAACAACTTATCGTCATCGTAAAAACAACAGGAGAGGAAAAAATCCCAGTGCTGGTATCTGATAACGTGCTATAATCAAGCACTTGCATATCCTCTTTGAGGAGGCTGGAAAATGGAAAGTTACACAGATTCATTTTTCATTTGGGGACTTCTGGACAAGGAGCCAAAGCCTGTTGCAATTAGATGGGTGGGAGGATAGAGGAACAGTAATGTGGATGCCTGCAGGCATGGGGGGCACCTCACCCAGCACAGGGAGATACAAGAAGCAAGTTTTAAGTAATTCTGCTGGGGACTGGGACACCAGACTCCAGGACATGCTACCAGAGGCCCTGCAAGCTATTAATTATTCCCAAATCAAGGTTGTCTTGACATGTGTACACGTTTTTCATGCAGTTCATATGCTTTGGAAACCTGAGTTATATGTATGTCTCAAAACAAACCCTCTTCAGCAGTATTAGGTATGCTATAGCACACTATTTTGCTCTTGTGTTTGACATTTGGGTGTAGAGTGTCTATAAGCAATGTGAAAGCCTGAGGAGTATTTCTACCTTTGGGGCTGACCTCATTTGTACCCTGTGATTTTGGTGTTATCAGAAATATCAACACTGAGCAGTTCAAACCGCAGATCTCCAAACCAGGAAAATCGTGGTCTCTTTCCCCCCTTTCTTAAGCTATCTGGGAAATGTTAACTTGGGGAAGTAGCTCTAGAGAATATGGCTTCGGATAGCAGGAGATGACACATCCTCTCTTGCAGGTGTGCAGCTCTCAAGCAGGCTCTTTTCTCCCCCGATATAAGACACTGATGGTCCTGCTCATTTTACTGCTGCAAAGCTGCATCACCGTGTCTCTCGTCCTTCCTTTCAGGTGTTTCCTCCTGTCTTAAATAACATGACAAGGGATTTCACGTGAAAATCCCTTTAAACCACGACAGCCTAGTACAACAATATCCTTTTTGGGCACTGCTGAGGACTGCTAACCACCCTTGCATTCCCCATTACACCTTCCTGTATTTTTCAGAGGGAAATCCAGACCTGCACAATTGCATTGCATTTTCATTAGAGGCTCTAGATTGACACCAGTAGGTTTAATCCCTTGCAACAGGCCTGCTAGCACTAGTATATTTTCTTCCAATATCAATTTACAGCTGCTTTAGTAACATCTGAGGAACATGCCCCGGTTACGGACTTAATACCGAGATGAAGGGGTAGAAAAATCATCTTTCAAGGTCTTGTTGAGTATGCAGAAGTTGCTAAAACATAGTGTCAGTAGATGGCACTATTTTATCCTTTATGAAGACACAGCGCTGGTTGGGACCACGAGGTAAAGCTCAGGAGATACAAACACAGATTTCCTCTTTCTCACTCAGTGCAAAAATGCGCTACCGAGATGGGTGTAGAAGAGGTGAGGGATTTGCTCTGCTTTCCCTTTGCAAACCTTTTGCAAAGGTTAAGGCTTAATGATGATCTCTGTGATTTATGGCTCTCAGGATGATAAGCGCCCACTGCCATGTGAAGGCAGAGATGCATACGTGGGCTTATTAAAGACCTCTAGCTAGCCCTGCTGGAGAAATACTTTTATCACTGCAAATGGCTGTGGATGGTCTTACTTGCTCACAGAAACTTGCTAAAAGTGGGCTAAAAGGAATGGCATTTTTATTCCTCTGTGGCACAGAGTTGCTTATGTAGTTATTGAGAACAGCCTTTTTAATTTCCAGCTGGGAAGGATTTAAAGGTCTCTAATGTAGATGGCTCTGGGTGTTTTATACCTTGGCATAAATTATTCCATGATTAATACTGTGTTGTAACTTCACTGGAGCTAACTAGAGGAAGGAGGAAAGGTGCAAACTGAGGCAAAATGTGACTTTTTCTGGTATCATAGAATTATAGACTTATAGAATAGTTAGCATCCACTATAAAGCAGAGGTAATAACAGTCTATGTTCCCAGCCTAATTACCTTACCAGCTGACATAATGCCAGGACAATCCTGTCCTGCACAGGACAATGCCAGGACAGTCACCAGGTGACTCTGGCTGAAGGCTGGGGTGTGGGACCTCAGTTTGGCCACTATCCATCTGTCTGTCTGTCCGCAGGAGCCTCTGCCACAGCAGTGGTGCTGGATGCAGCCAAATGATGCCGCGGGGGTGCAGTTGAAGCTACCCAAGGGACAGACTCTGCTGTTTGTTACCATTTCTTCAGATTTGGCTGGGTTTTATTTTGGAGGCTTTAAAGGTCAGAGAGTTCAAAGTTCAAAAATGCTCGTCAGGGTTAACATATATTTTCCCTTTAAGTAGAAAGAGAGAAAAAAGGAATCTGTCCTTCACTGCTAAATCCCTTTCATTAGGAATCCCTGTCATCCTCTGACAGTGACCTTTTTTATTCCCTTTTGTACTTTTTTTATTTTTTTTTTATTATATTTTTATTTTTCCTTACCCTCGAGCCCCTTTTGTTTTGATTCTTGCCATTTATTACTTTCTTTTTTACTTGGCATCTCGGAGAACAGCCGCCATTCCGCTTGCGCGCTACTCTGTCTCTTTGTACACATATTGTCTCTTTTTCAGTACTAAAAGTAAATAAAAGAAAGCCTGCAGAGCACTAAAATCTCTTAGTCTGTGCTAATACTGGTCAGCAGAAAGACTAAACCGTGCCCATTTACACCCAAGTCATTTCCCCCCCGTCTGCCCTCCCGCCCGCTCCCTTTCCGTTGCTGATGCAATGGTAGATTTGTAAAAAATCCTGACTACTATACTGTTTTTATCTTGAGGAACATCTAAATCACTTAGAAGTCTGTTGGCTGAACTCAATAAATAAATAGCAGAAAGCTCACTAGTAGCAGTGAGTTATGGCTTTTCTGTCACTGCTACGCTGGGTTGTATACAGCAGCTGCACTAACAGCAACCCCTCTATTAGCATATGTTTCTTTTAATCCAGTTCAGAAGAATTAAAGCAGTGTTCCCTGCATTGGGGAGCTTGGTGTTTTATAAACTATCCAGATTAAGGTCTGCTCAGGCAGCGGTTTGCTGCCAGTGAATAATCATAAGGGTTTGCCTGCTGTCCCCTCTTGCTGCATGCGGAGATGCTCAGACCTAATCACACGTGCAGCTCCACTTGAATTTGATGGAGAATATTGTCTGTATTGGGAAAATCTCCAAGGAGTTGACAGACCCCAAAGTGAACCAGAAAGTAGGCAGTGCCCTCCCCTGTCATGGAAGAAAATGCAGCTTAATGAGGAAAGCAAAGTAGAGTCACGCCTGATGCTCTGAATTTCTTTCCATGTCTCTTTATGTGTGTGTGTACAGCCAGTCAGTACAGATGTCTTTAAGTCTGTAACATAAAGACATCTTATGCCTTTATAAATACATATTTATTTTCACTGTGACTATACACGTTTGGTTTATAAGAAAATAGGTAGGATCTCTATCCTGGCACATCCACTACATGTATTAACTATATCATGTCTTTGCAAGTCATTCTGTACATGTTGATATATGACAGAGATCTAATGTAACATATGTTTGTATTATATATTGTGTTAAAATTACATGACATCTGTGATTTAAGGAAGCAAATAACTCATTATTCACTTGTCTTCTCTATGCCGGTTTACTGGTTAAAAAAACCCTAGGTTTTAGTAACCTAATTTTAAATATGTCTTCTGTGCCACTGAACAGTAGTGGCTTGGTTTGTTTAAATATCCTGGTTTTTTGTCATGGAAAAAGCATAATAAGATATAAAATAATCTTTTTTTTTTTTTTTTTTCTTTTTTCTTTTTTCTTTTGGATAATAATATGACTTGGTCCTGTTATCAACTTTTGACAAAGCCTACAGTTTTAGGTTCATTTACAGGGTAGTTTTATCACAACCTCATAAAAGATTTTACAATATTTCATTATCTTTTCAACCAAAGACACTGAGAGAAAATGCTTTAAATAAAAATGCCCATAATTTTGCTGTTCCCTTGTCACTGCCTGAAAACCTTATCAGAGTTCCTCATTACTTTAATGGTATAGGATTAAGGGTAATGAAGAAACATTTAGGGTTCTGCAAATCACTTTGATTTCATTGTATAATGTAACAGCACTCCTTTTTGTTTTACTACTCTGTTGTTTGAAATAGCCTATGTCATTTATCAGCCTTGGAAGAATTCTGTTTCTTTGAACAATTAACTACTCAGACCAAAGTTATGCAACTCTTTTCTTTTATTCTTTTTATTTTCAGAGCATTTTCGAATGAGGAATAACAGACACTCCAGTGGATCCTACCTTGATGTTTAGTGGAGCAGAGATGAGTATTTCTATTGCAAGTTTTCTTGAAAACTCTTTGATTCTTTAGATATTTTTTTCCTTTTTAGGGTTGAAGTAGAGGTCACTGACCATTGTTAAATTGGATTTGCTTTTATATTTTTTGGTAATTTTCATTTGCTCATTTTGATTCTCATTTTTCATTTGGTTTTCAGTTCAGATCTCTTTTCCTCACTGCCTGCACAGATTTCTCAGTTTCCTCGCTGAGGGGGATGTTTCTCAAGTTAAAAGAAATGTTTTGAAATAAAACACATTCAAACAGAACAATAACATTTCTGACTATTACAATATTCATAAAATTAAAAAATCCAAAGAACTCTAAAGTCACCCATGTGCAAAAACTTTTTAAAATGTCATAGTTTTCATGGCAATGAATTCTAATCTTTCAGCTTTTCCTATTCATTACCTACTGAAGTCGTTTCTCCATTGAGTTTACTGACTTCTGCAGGAAGGTGCTCTGCCTTGAAGTGAGTGTGGTGGTATAAAACCAAAATAAGGTGGCTTCTTGGCTTATATTTCTGTCAGCTCAACCCGTGGCACACAGTTTCAGAGCTGTGCCTGCCCTTGCACTCTCTACAAAGCAATTTCTTCACTTGTGATTCAAGCTCCTCTGTGGTCTGAGCTGAGGCTGCTGCATGACCTGGGTATTAGGAATGCTGAAGCCACCCTGAGTTCATGGGTAGTTCAGTGCGTGCAGCAGCATGCAGGGCTTTAGACAAATTGCTGGCATTGTGTCTAAAATGTTTCAGAGTTCCTCAGTACAGTAAACTCCTTCAAGCAATTTAATAATTGAGGATTAAAATAATTTATCTGTGGCTTTGTTTTTTACTAGAATGAGATGAATGTGTAGCTAGACCAGCTCTTTAATTCCCTTTGATGAATTTTTCCTGTGGCATGCACTAACCAGGTAAATTTTACTGTCAGTTTGGAAAGCCTTTAAAGTCAGCACAGACTCACTTGAGGTTCAGCTATTCAGGAATGGGATATTCCCCACCCTTAAAGGGTTGATCAATGCAACATCTCTGGAGCTGGACATAGCCAAGTGCAGTAGGTGGGAATACCAAGAGAAACAGGCATGCCTCTGGAGCCTGAAAAGTGGTGAATATTGTTAATAAGGCAGGTGTGTCCTAACAGACACAAGAAATCTTTCACAGAGAAGAAGGTGCTGGGAATGACCCTTTGCAGTCCTTTAGCTTAAGGCACGAGCTCACATTGCATCCACTTCCAATTTATGTGGGGAAGGCATCCATCATGTAGTTGTGCTTTTAGACCTGTAAACTACAGGTCTAAAACTTGAAACACCAGTGTGATTAATACAAAACTGGTAATATCATTTTGATAGTTAGTCACTTGGCAAAGGTGCCATAGGAAACAGCCATCCAAAGTTCTTGAAGCATCTATCTACAAAAGGCATTGTAGGCACCTCATAATATTTCCAGTGAAAAATAAGGAATATAGAACATAATCTTATATCCAGCAAGAACATTGTCAGAAGCATATAAACAATGTAAGAGCTTACCTATACCAACTCTAGCTTTGTAAGACTTGGAAAAATTAAGTCCCACGTCTGTTGTTTGGAAGTCTCTCCACTGAATTTACTGAGCTCAGATTAATATCTGTTAGTTTCTAGCTACTAGCTTTATAAATCTTCAATGGTTTCTTTTAATATCCCTTGTCTTGAAAGCAGAGAAGTAGCATAGGAACCTTAATATATCAGCATTATTATACCATTATTATACTTGTATTATACCAGCAGTATAATCCTATATTGCTGTTGAGAGATAGATAGTGATATACGTAAGAACTTGAGGAATCAGAAAACAATTCTGCAGTGTAATCAATGCTACCAAAGCCTCTCTCCCAGCATTTTGCAGGGAGAGGAGCAGGAGGAGGGAGAGATTTCAAGCTAATTCTTTCCATCTGGGCTTCATTTACGGATTATGTGGGAAAAGGCGAGATTAATACATCGGAGGAATGAGCACGCATTAGTTCGCCATCTGCGGATGTAAACAGGAAGCCCAACACGTTGTGCCTTAATGTGTGCTTATTGGTTTAGTGAGGAAAGATGAGTTGACGCCATGGGTCTTATGCTGAAAATATTTTAGTAAATTCTAATAGGATATTATAAACAAATGTCAGTCCAAAGCTTTTTCAAAAAGGGGAAAAGAACATTGACATTGGATGCAAAAGCAGCTGATAGGAGGGGAAAAAAATCCTTTCAATGAATTTGGCAAGAAAATCTCACTTGTTTAAGCTTATTTTTCTTGAAATTTCTTTTTTTGTCTTTTAAATTTTCTTTTAATTGGGCATGTAAATGAGCCCCCCGATCAACTTCTGAGCATCTGCTGCTGCTCTTTTAAGACTTTGGCCTCAAGGACTGGCAATGCTTTTAAAACATATGTTTAAGAATAATCCTTTTATACTGTGATGGCTGAGTGAAAGAGGGATGATTTTCTCTCCTGGCCTTTTCTTTTAGTTTCTCATATATTCAATAAGACTGGCCCAGACCACCTACGAGAGGTGTAACCCAGAAGTCTCCTTGCATTGCTCCCAGGTGATGGGATCCCATCTCTTTCCATGGTTTCCTGTGGGTTGGCAATGTTTCATTTCCTTTAGGCTAAAAAAGCCTGCGCCAGGCCGTGTTTGCTCCCAACTTATCCAAAGTGTAATAGTGACTTTTGCCTGTCCGGGCAGCAGCTAGCATACTGGTGTTCATAAGTACTTCCAAGGAGGAATACTCAGGTCTCTGCACACAAATGATTCTTCCAAGCCAGGAGTGTTTATTTGCTGCCCCTGATTTGAGACAGTGATTGGGACTGTGGACAATAAATGTCAAGCCCTGCCATTCGTAGTTTTATGCAAAGTTCATTTGAGAAATTAGAGCAGGTTGCTTTTATGATTGCTACAGAAATTGCACTATCTTCATTTTAACCTGCCTATGCAGCAATAGGGATCCACTCTGAATGTGGGTATTCCCATCCAGCAAGCTTTGCTGGGTGGGATGCTTATTGCACTTGAATGGGGTGCCCTTCTTTCATACCACATTGTTCTTTGTCCAGAAATCTGCTGCAGGGATGTGGTTGGTGATTGTACAGGATGAATTTCATTTTCAAGGGATGTATGAGGCTCCTCAAGGCTGCTGGAATCCCACAAACCTAAAAGATAACTCATTTAAACCTCAGAACAGTTTCTTGTCCATACCTCATAATTATCCTCTATATTAATATTTTTTCAAGTACCTATGTGCATGTGTGTGTGTACTTATCTACCATTAACTGTAGGGTTTTATATATTTCCATTCCTGTCTAATGACTTTTTACAGGCAATGTAATTACCAATTTTTTTATTGCTTTTATAATGATTCAAACACTCATACCAAAAAAGCATAGTCCAGCTAAAGAAAGGGCTGCTGTAAAATTCCATATATATTTTCTCTACATCGCCTTAAATTAATCCATTTTTATTAGGGTGCTTGGCAAAACAATTAATCGGAAACTGAGTCCAAACAGATTACAATTTATTGCAGTGCTATAATTCTTAAGAGTGACTTGATGGATTTAAAACTTTTTTATAATTTATAAAAAAAAAAAAAATAAAAAGGCAAATAAACTATCCTGGCTTAAAAGCTGGAAAACCATTCTCCCTTCTTTTGCTCTGCAACCTGTACCAGCTGAGATGATAAACTCCAACTTTGAGTCTTTCAGCGAGTAAGACTAATGGACTTGGACCAAACAGTGTTTGGGAACTCAGCTCTCAGCAGCTGTGAGGATTCCTGATTTTCCTGCAGATGCTTCTCAGTGTCACAGAGCTGCTCCTTCTGGACCTGCAGTGAGGAAGACAGGGTCGGGCTGGATATTCTGTATGCAGTACCTCAATTCAAGAGGTGATTCATTGATTCCAGTTTTTGAAAGCAGCTGTTAATCAGATATGTAGCACGCTATCAGAATTTAGCAACAAGTACACTAAGCCTCAAGGATTCTAAACTAATCCTTCCTCTTCTCTTTGAATATGACATTATTTTATGTCCCTTTATTTCCTATGGAGTTCTTTGTGCAGAAAAGGGAATCCAGTTAAAGAAAGGAGATGCCATTAGGTCTGCAATGCCCTGTAAGATGCAGGGCCTGTCTGCAATCCTTCTTGATGATAGCTAATCCTTGTGGCAAGTCAGTGGGTGCTGAGGGCTCCTGGCACTGCCTGTGGTTGCAATGTTTCAACCTCTGGAGAACCACAAAACCTTTTCTAGATATCGTGTGCAGTCCTTTACCGAAAAGCCACCAAGCATTTTCTTGCCTAAAGGCAACTGTCTGTCACTTGTCCGTAGCAGCATGCCTTGGAATGCCACATGCTGTAGTTGCTTTTCCTCACACAAATGAGCAAATGAAGTCACACAGCTCTCACTGGGGACCTGGTCTTCATAAAGGAGTGCAAGGTCATTTGTAATAGCTAGCAGGAGCTGACCCACATGCAGTATGTGAGATCCCAGTGCAAATGTACATCTGGCCGTCCTGCGTTTTAAATGATGTATTTTCTTCCCTCACCCCCAATGCTGTCTATTATCCTGACCAGTGTGGACAAGACAAATAGCACCACACACCAATGTGTCTCTGTCAGAGGACGGAAGCAGGAATGAAGCTGCAAATGCCTTCTCAGAAGTCACTGTTGACCTTACTACTCACACAGACGTTTCTGATTCAAGAGACGACTCCCCCTGTGCTCCTATGCATTCCCAATTCCTGTATTTGCTTGGTTATTTTTCTTTATCTCCCTGCTTATTTTCTGTTAACTTCTTCCACCAGCAATGGCCATCACTCACTGGGTCACCCCAAGTCATCCTGAATAGGAGCATTGGCAGCACTTTGCTTATTAGTCAGCCAACTCATGGGATCCTGGCAACCTTTTTCTCTCTATAAGGATAGGCTCCAAGCTGCTCTTTGATGTTGTCAAACCATGACTTCCACTGGTCTCCCCGCTGATTCCTTTGCTCTTTCTCCCTGGGAGTAGAAAGCCACAGGGAAGCATTTAGTGTTGTATCAGGCACCACGCCAATATGGTTTCAGTCTTTGTTACTGTGTGGAGCAGACAGACTGTCCAGTCCTGGATCTATACGATGGATGCTTTAATCTTCTAAAAATGCTGTGCATTTCAAGTCGTTCAGGTTGTTCCACCTATAGAGCCCATCCAGACAACCTCTCTAATAGTCACTCTTCCTGAAATTTGAAGCAATAGCAAAAATCTAACTCAAACACAGAGATCAAAGTTTGCCCATAATTTATGTTTTATGGATTCAGAACATAGAGGATAAGGTGAAATCTGCATTTCTGATGGATATTGATTTATTTCTATTCCATTTGCCTCCTAATGCTCAAAATATGTGGCCAAGAAAGAGCTATTCACCATATCTGAGTCAATGCGGGTGAAATTCTGGCCACCGCTTAAGTCAATGGCAAACCTCCATTGACTACAGTGGGGCCAGCATTTCACCCCATGATTTCTCATCTTGCTTTATTTTATTGACCTTTTTCTTGAATGCTAGCGAAATGCAAATATTTTTTTCCAGCCCAAGTCTTTGTACTCTATGAACTCTGCTGGATCCAAAGTACTTCATATGTATATAAGAAAAACAGTTAAAAGTGAAAGAGAGAGCAGTTAGCTGTACAAATAATGATCTCCACAATCTATGAAAAATGGCCATGTTCAGAAACAGATAGTGGTTTTAATGGTCAGAATAAATAAAACAGGCTTAAGGCTAACTTTTGCACCACAAAGAGCATTTTAAGCCTGCATGGTACAGACCACACATCTCAGGAATGCAGATCCTCTCTGAGGCCACCTCAGCATGGCTCTATGGTGGCCATGAAATCACAGACACTTTAATATCGTTTTAACATCATGCTGATGTACAAAGCCTAAGGAATCCAATACTTGTGATGTGAGAGGATGGGGGATGCTCCCATTCTTTTGGCATTATTCTGGCTAACTGTTCACAGTGGGAAAAATGGATGTTGCTGTGTGGGTTCAGTCTCAACATGGAATGAATAAAATAGCTGATTTCAGACACAAAGAATTGTCCTCTTTGTTTTCTCCCTAAGCCTTGTCTCATCCTTAAAATACTTCAGGATAATCTCCCCTGTATTGAGACTATGAATCTAGGTAACATCACAATTAATGAAATTATTATTTTGACTGGTTTTGGAAAATGCAAATTGTCAAAGATATTTTTCACAATAATCCCACTTTTCATAGTACCCATCCCTTTGCCACCAAATCCAGAGTTTCATCACAAACCTTTCAATCACCATAATTCATAATATTAAAGGTTTGTGATAGACTAGAGATTCAGACTGCATGATTGGGAGACCTTCCAATAGCATCTCAGGCATTTGCAGATGCTTTGCATGGTTTAGACAGCCCTCAAAACAGTAAAAGGACGTGTCCCTTTCTGAAACAATCCTGATTTTACTACAAGCAAATAGAGGCACAAAAAAATCATGTAGAGTGACAAGCCAAATAAAAGCAGATGTGGCAGGAAGAAAGCAAAACTCTCAACTCGAAAAGTTGATATAGTATTACAATCAACGTCTTATATGACATGAAAATGGGAAATGATATGACCCAAGCATTTGGAAAGCTTGCTATCACTCCCAATGGCACAGTGCAGAATGAGAGCAGAAGGCTTCATTCATCCCAGTCTTCATATCCATCTGCTGCATTAGTGCTTTTTAGCATCATCAAATCCATGGATGTAAACTCCAAGGGCAATCCTGTGTGGTGCTGCTGTGAGGGCTTTCCTTTATAAACAAACAAAGGAGGCTAAGTTTTAAGTGCTTTGGGCTTACATTTTATCCTCTTTCATTTATTTTTCTTTCAGAATGTGCCTATTTATTAAAAATAAACACAACAAAGAAATTTCTATCATCTCTAGGACCATGTTCTGATGCCTCATGGACCACCAGTGGTTTGCAGACCACAGGGTGAGTAATGGTGCTTGAGAGCATATTGCATGTTAAGTCCTCCACTCTGATTCCTTCTCCCAGAGTAACTCTGTTCATACTAGCATGTTCACCCGTGCTTTGTCAGACCCAATTCTATGTGATTTGAGTTATGACACTTCCATCATGTCTTTGGGGCAAATTATTTTACTGTCTAACAGGTCTCTTGGGCCAGAACGTGGATTTGTGAAGCCTGAAATGTGTATTTAGTGGAAAAGCACTTTGAAATTAATAAGGTTGAGGAAACAGGGCCAAAATTCTGTCCTCAGCCTTACCGGTGTGGTGCTTGTTAGAGGGCAGAGGAGGGGTGGAGGATGGGGGGCTTTCATGGGGACCGGTGCATCACTGAATTTTGTGACCTTTGGGAAATCCTTTGACTTTAATCACCCTGGCTGGGTAACCGAATAAACCATCAAGCCCTTGCCAAAAAGCCAACTTCTGCACTTAAATCAGTGTTATCACTTACATAAATAACAAACATGTCGTATGGTTTGGGCTCTATTTCCTGCCTGGAAGGAGTGTGAAGACTGATCACTCACATAAAGCAAGTTTTAAACGAGTTTTGCTTTATAACTAGCGCTATATTGCACTTGTGAACATGGGTTAACAATATTGTTCTTTCTGAAAATGTTAGCGCTCATTGAAATGGTGCAGACAAACATCCTATGAAGACTTAGTGGCCTCAGATTATTTGACTTGGAATCAGACTTGGTTTCTAATTAGCCAATCTTCAGCTGTCTGTCAGAAAATGCAAACAGCTGCCAATTTTCACTCCTTAGCCCCCAAAATAGATCCCAATAAAAGTGTGAAGAATAATGGCCTATCACTTATACTGCTAGGAAACTTCCAGTATGTTCAATACTCTTCTTGTTCATTCACACATGCACGTACATGCAGACATGCACACATATGTGTATGTGCTTACACACGCGCACAAGACCACCACCCAAATGTCAATATATGTAAGCTTATAGAGTCCAAGGTAAGAACACTTTCTTAATTTCTCACAATTTTCCATAGAAAAGCTCCAAGTCTTTGAACAAGAGGCAACTATTTAAAACAACCAATGTTAACCAGCATTTTAGCAGTTTAAATGGAAACACATGCGCTGATGTTTTTATAACAAAATTCAATGGAGAAATTAAGAAAAAATTGAATGGATAAAGCATGCTGAAATATAAGCTATCAAACAGCTGTTTAGGTCAGACGCATAGAAGTAGTATAAGTAGCATAGCTGAATGGAATTGAAACTGCGCCCATCATTACTTTAAAGATCTTAAAAAAATTCTGCAGCAAGTCTGAGTTCATAACAATGCAATTCCTTCACAAATGAATCCATAACATTTTCCTTCCAAATTTCCTTCATTCAGATGCATTGCTGACCATTTTGCATGGCTTCCAAACTCAATGTGAGTAGCTTCCAGGAGACACCAAATTACAATTGCTTCCAACAAGAAAAGAAGAAAAACTTGATAATTTTAATTCAATCTTTTCTCTGGGTTTTGCCAAGATTTCCCTTTAGTAGAAATTTTATGATTAGTTGCCTTCATTTTTTTAATTGCTATTTGTCTTCATGCTTTGATCTTAGGGCCTTCATTTACGAACATACAGCAGTCTTTCAGCATCTGGCTTAGAGAAATGGCTGAGAGTTTAGCTCCATCATAAACGTCTATAATCTTGGCTCAGATCCAGCTCAGAGAGAATCCTTGAAGGGACTGAATATATCATAGACCTCACATGCTGTCCTCTTCTACAATTATGCCCAAGAAACAACAGTTGGTACTCCATTTGCAGATAAACTACCTTTGGTACCCAAAGCATCGTGAGTGTAGATTAGCTCCCCTATACACTCTGACCTTTCTTCTTTGAAGTCGTTGTTTGCAGAAATAATTTTTTCATCACAGAGATTAAAAATCTGGAAGACCATTTTAAAAAAGGAAGTATTAACATCCTTGTTCCTCAAGTGGTTAATCTTCATGGAGGTAATTTCTCTACCTTCACCCCTGAGGGCCAGAATAAGTTAACAAGTTGTTTTATGGAAAACAGTAGAAATGGAGATGAAACAGCAAAATATGTGCTCTTAATGGTGTTGGCAGATCCAGAGATGTCTCTATCTTAATTTCTGCTTGTGCTTCACATTTTCAAGTATGGTTCTGTCTTCTTTTCTCTTTCTAATAGTGTTCTGATGAGAGGGAAAATACTGCTGTCAGCCACAGTGGTTGAATAGCTCGAAGCCCATATACTTTGCCTATAAACTGCCTTGTGGGGACTTCTTGACACTTAATCAGAGCATCTGGTACAAGAAAGGATAGTGGGCTTTAGTCCTGAAGACTTTTTTTAGCTGTTAGAGAGCCCCTTACTCAGGCAAATTCCAACGGACTTCAGGGGAAATTTTGGCCAATTAAAATCTAGGTGAGAACTCCCAGATTTGGCCAATACTAATAAAATTAGAGAAATGTGACTTGCTTCCTCAGCTAATAGTTTCCTTAAAGTCACAACCACATGCTGCCACATTCCTCTAATCTCTCTCAGCAGTCTAAACCCAGCTCCCCTTGTTGCAGTGCCTGTTCTCATAGATGTCAATGGCAGTCATATCTGCAAGGGATTATTTGCATTCCTTAAGAAAGCGTTCAGCCCATAAATTACTACAAGAAAGGCTCTTCTCTGAGCCACCATTCTTTAATTCCTCTTTAGGAAGGTTTCCACTCATATCACGATCCATTAACTAAGCCATATGTAAGATCCTCCATCCAGAACCATTCCACTCCCAAAAACACAACTGCTAGGGAGAAACGAATATTTGGATCCATTCTTGTTTTCCTTTCTGGCTGTTTATTTAACATGGGAAAGATTATTGAAGATGTTATCTCAGAGAGAGTTCACTGGGGCATATTTCTGTGATGGTATTATTGCAAGCGCTTTCAGCTGGCTTTTATCTTTTGCTAATAAAGGTGAGTTGAGCAGGAAAAGCTGATCAAATGTGTATTGACCATAATTTCATGTGAGATTTTTTTAATAAGTAGATATTCTATTTCTCACATCTGTTGTTCAGATTTAAATGGTTCTGTTTCTCTTTTCCTACCTAAAAACTAGAGGGGCTTCTTTTGGGAAAGGACAATTTGGGTGGCTGTATGAGTTCTTCACAGACATTAGCACTGATGTAATGGTGTATATCTCAGAAAAGTCCATATGTTCACTGTTAAAAAGCTCACCAGCACCCCACAGCAAGAGTGAAGTCCTTGCTAGAAGAAGAGCACATTATTTATTAATTGATGCAAATGCCCAGATGCTACTAAACCATGATTTACCATCCGGGCTCCTGCAGAAAAGAGGTTTTTGGCAACTCTAATTTCCTCAGAGTCTTATTCTTGTTTGAGGAGAGGGAAAATGTGTTTCCAGTTGCAGATCTGGCCATTTGTAGTCATTCAAATTTGACAGGGCTGTCATGGATTCGTTGGCATTTTTGGTGCTCTTCAGAGCTCCATCACAGCCATTCCGACACTTCAGCAAAGGATTAATCCATGCAGTGAGGAAACATGAGATTATTCCTATTAATGCTGCATAAATTACATGCCACAAGTATCACACTGACTCTAAGAAAGGCCCTGACATCACCTTTTGTGCAGTTGAAGTTTAACTGTACTCTTTTTTTCCACACTTCCAGCATTTTCAACAGACTGAGGCTGAATTTCACAGTCTGTTGGTAATTTGTATGCATTGTTACCACTTAATGGTCGTATTCTTTTTGCTGACCCCACTTGAACTTGCTTCCCTCAAGTCCATGGCAAGTCCAGGAAGCAAGGGCTTGGTTTACTGCAATGAGCCCTTGGTGGGATTACACCTTTGGACCACCCAGGAACGGCAACGAGCCGTAGCACTGCTTGTATCTGGAGCACACCTGCGCTCCTTGACCTGAGTTGGCTTCCCCTTCATCTCTGGTCTCATTCAGACCCATTGTGCCCCAAACGGTTTAGCTCACAGGTACCTCAGAGACCTCATTTCTTTCTTCCTCCTTCTCTATCCTTGCAAAATCAGCTCCAGCCATGGAGTTGACTTTATTTAACTTAACTGAGAGCAACTGAGTGCAGCTGGTGTGAATGCAGCAGGCTTTGCTGGAAGCCATGGGAACTCCCATGCCAATTTGCATCCTCTAAGAGGCTGGTCCAGGATGTTTTCTATTTTAATTTTTATGTCTGCACCTAGTGTTCCAGTTGGATGTATTTTAAAGTAAACAGAGTTGATAAATAAAAACTTTCCCATTCATTCCAGAGCATTTCTGTTCCTCCCTTCTTGCCTCCCCCTTCCTAGTCTTTTACTGCTTGCACAGATACAACAATTAAATATACAGCCAGCATGCCATTTTCCTCTTGTTCAGTTGATACATCCTAAAATCTGGTTTTGGAATATACTTCTTCTAAAATAAATAGTGCCAAAGTGGAGAAATTTGGTTCTTGGGCGGAAAACTCCTTACACAGGGTTTTTCACCCCAAATTAGTCATCAGTCATCAGCAACCAAGTACTTTTTATTCTAACCTTGGGCTTTGCCGGAGCCAAAATGCAGAGGCTTAAAGAGAAGGATGGGAACAGTAACACCCAAACGACCAGCAGCCAGCAAATAGCCCATGATTTCTTCTGGATCCAGATGGTGGAAATAACAGGGGAGTGTGCCCACATTCCAGGTGAAGGGGGGTGTGGGGACAGGGCTGTCTTCCCCATCAGCAATCATGATGCTCTCCCCCGGGCCTTCTGTGCCACCAGCTCCATACTATGTGTTTAGGCGCTTTTCCAAATCTGTGACTTGAAGAGAATTTGCCTTAGTTTGAAGCACCAGCCTTTGATCAGAGTAACCAAGGTCTCTACTTGTTTAAGATGGTAATTAACTGAAATTAGTAATGGAAAGATTTTTTAACTTAATGGGCCCTTAAGTGTTTGAAAAGCACTGTTGGATTCTTTTTAATTTTCTTTTTTAATATAAATCCCAACCTTTTCCCACTTTCTGAAACTACTTTCTGTTCATCCTTCTCATTAAAGACCTCAGAGCTAAATGCTGGGGCTTGTGACTTGGGAAGCATATGGATTTTACAGTCCATGCAAACCAAAAGACGAGGCATTCATCTGCACAGAATGTTCCTGTTTGTTTATTGTCCCAGCAATGGGACTTCTTGGCTCAGCAGCCACTGGAGCACAGGTTTCGGACTCTTGGCTTTTCAGTCTCTCACTGTGTGTCCCAGCTGCATTAAGACCCTGGCAGGTCTAATTCTTCTCTAATGGCCACCTTCCTTCACTTAAAACAAGCTTGGGGATCGTCAGGCATTGGTTCATTTCCAAAGTCTATTAATTGAACCTGCAGGGCTTAGTTCTCCTAACACATAAGGAGCCCAACTCTGCAAGCTTCACACAGCTGCTCTGCCTATTGCAAATGCAGAACACATGCCAGCCTTACATCTCCACAAGGGAAATAAGGGACTATTCCCAACTCAGACAGACTTAAAAAAATTATTATTTTTTTTTTTAAGAAGGTCTCACTGAGGGTGCATTTCCTGCCTATAAAGAAATTATTCCTACATAAAAATTGTGATTGTGTCCAAACAGAGCTGTGGAAAGGGTAGGATGAGAAAGAAGCCTGCCTCAAAGACTAGCTGAATAAAGGGAGAATTTCTCACACTCTGACATCTGCTGCCCAGAGTCCATCATCCCTGCCCACAGCCAGAGAGAGTTCCTAGTGATGGGAGCAACAGGAGGAGGGGCAGGAACTCATTGCCTAGAGTGGTCTTTTTGATGCAGCATATCCCAGCTTATATGGGAGGCTTCCCAAAGCCAGCAGAGAACCCCCAGAGGCTTCTGAGCTGCTTTTGCCCATTTCTCCAGAACAATTTGTAGCTGTGGTTCAATTTTTATTCAGACGCATGGGAAAACAGAAGGAGGAAATCAGGTTTTGCATTGTATCTTCTCTGAAGCAAAGGGGCTATCCTAAGGCAGTGCAGAAGAGCTTAAGGCTTCTTCTCAATGACGACTGAGCGAGAGTTTCCTAGCAGGGTTCTCATCTCTTTAAGGAATCTTTATCTTTGCTGCTGAAAGGAAATACCTTCTGCCTCTGTGTCACCTTTGCATTTTCCTCCTTTTAGCAGTGGACACATCTCTTTTCAGTTTATCATTTTTTGGCTGGGATTTTCTTAGTCTCCTTGCTTCCAGACAGTCTTCAGGCAGAGCGTGATTAAAGGGCTCAAGTTATCAACCCACATGTAGTTGTTTAATGTTGTTTGGGATCTACTCAGGGGTTTCTCCAGCCCCAACAATTACTTCCAAAGGATATGAGTCTCCTGCAGGTCCCATATCAAACTTGGCAGCCCTTTGTAGGTGCCTCAGATGTTTTGGGATGTGTCAAGGCAATATATCAAGCCCCAAAAGTATAGGGTTGGATCAAGGTCAATTGTCCATTGCCTTACTTGGATTTAAGCATTCAATGACCACTTGCAAGCCTTCTTTCACCTTACTCTCTGCTTGCCCCCCCCAAAAATGAACATTCCCATCACGAGCAATAGTTCACTGAATGAAAAAGGAGTGAGAGGCAGGCCCAGACTTACCCCACTGCTGGTGCACACAGGCAAGCTGCCTCCATCAGCCTCTACCCAGGTAGAACCAGATCCCACAGATGACTGGGGAAGGCAGAGAGCAGAGGGGAGTGAATACACAGAAAGCCATTTGTTTAAGAACTGGGACACACATTGACTGAAAATGTTTTGCAGCATTCACTCAGGCCTAATAGGAGCTCACACATTCCTTGAAATGGGCTATTCATTATACAGCAGCTAGTAAAAAAAAAAAAGGGATTTTTCCCCCCAACTCTGGCCCTTAAATGTATGATTTTTAGCTCCAAAAAGGACTTTACAAAGCTCACGTGGAGAAACATCACCAAGGGCAGTGCGTATCACCATCGGCTGAGTGCGGGGCACTTGCTCGGGGCTCAGTGGTCCTAGTGCAAACCCGTGTTCATGGGCCTCTTGTGCCTGGGAAGCAGTGCCAAAGTCATGAGCTTTTATTAGCACTAACTTTCCATTTAGTCGGGAGGGACCTTTCCATTTGCTTCCCCGGCAGTATCGCACTGGCTCCACCTCAACATTTGCACCTTATAAAGTGTTGTCATGACCCGACTAGAGCAGTTTATACAAGGCCCTTCAAGATCCCCAGTAATGAAGAGTAAATAACCGAGGAAAGCTTTCTCTCACTTTGCAGCTTTCTTTCAGTCTCAAAAGAAATAAAACAACTTACTTAACAGCATTCTTTAATCTTTTGCACCAGTGGCCTCCTTTATAGGGTGTTATACAGAGCCAGTGTAAATCCAACCTCTGTAATGGGGTCAGTGTTTCTCAACAGGTGTTGGGTGGATACAGTGTAAGATCTATTTTTTCAATAAATGTCAAGCCAGAAAGCTTGCTGTTCATACACAGGCGACGTTAACATGTGGTTCTCTCACGCGCTCGCATTCCCCTCCCCGGTACCCCTTTCCCAATCTTATTTTTTCCAACAGCCCACCAAAGTCTCCAAGTTAATAAAGGGAAGCAGAGAATGCCCATTACCCATTCATAGGAGCAAGAGTACCAGAATGCTGACCCATCGTGCTTTGAGCGTAACAGACCCCAGAAAGATTAGAGAAATCCTTCATATTATGAAAAGAAATTCTTCCTCTGGCTGTGAAACACACTTATGGTGCAGGGAAGGTACAGCAGACAAACTAATTAATAAAGACCCACTGCATTTCCACGGGCCTCATCCTGAAGCTATTAATTATTATTTTACTAGAGCAAAATGCTCTCTGGAGCCAGCAGAAAGCTGATCTGAATAAGGATGACATTAGTGAGGCCATGAGGCTGCTGCCTGAACTGAGTTTGTTCACCAAGAGATTTGTTTCAGCAAGGGCACAGTTTCACATCTCCTATGCAATAACCCAGGAAACTGTATCATAGCAGCATTAGGAAATATGATAATTAGCTATTCAATTAGGTCCCAGAGAAGCAATTTTTCTAAAAAAATGCAACTTTATGCTATTTTAAATGGGTCTTCTTAAAATTTGTGTTTTCATATAAATAGAAATCTTTTAATGTGTCTTCTTTGGATCAAGTTTATGTTCCTCAATTGGAACCTGACAGGTAATTAGCAATTAGGCAGCTCCCTCCAGGCTGCTGCTCCTGCCTGGTGCCAGAATCTGCTCGACTCCCCACTGCCCAAAGTTCTGCTCCTGTGAAGAACAGGTCCAGAGCGTGAAACCTTCTTTGCAGTATTTACTTGTGGTATAGTAGCCAGTGCTGCCTCCCTGCTTGCTTGTCCAAATACCATATGGAAATTAGTGCAAAATATTTCCTTGAGCATTCATTTGAATTTATAGGGGTGGGGGATG
Source organism: Psilopsiagon aymara (assembly GCA_024733675.1). Classification (NCBI taxonomy): domain Eukaryota; kingdom Metazoa; phylum Chordata; class Aves; order Psittaciformes; family Psittacidae; genus Psilopsiagon; species Psilopsiagon aymara. Next base: position 23,821 of record JANRGW010009982.1, read on the forward strand.
ATCACACTTTGCAATCTTTTGGGGTAATTCAGCAAATTATTTACTTAAGTACTTAACTTTAAGCATGTTCTTAAGTCCACTTCCCATTCATCAACACGTTTCAGCATCTAAATAAATCCTGGAGTTCCTTGGTTTATAATGAGCTATAAGAACTGAAGTATATAGGAAAAACATTTGTGAAAAGCAACCTGAGAGTTATTACAGAAGTCAGACCTCCAGTTTGAAGGTTTAGATATCCTTGCTGTGTTTTTTCATTGAAAAATACTATTCAGTTTGTCAAAACTGAGCAACAAATCTCTAATTCCAACATTTCTGAACAAATTAAGTGTCGAAACAAAATATCTATAGAGATCGTAATAGAGCAAAACAGGACAACAAATAAAGTCAAGGATTTTGCAAACTGATATTCCATGCAAAAAAACCCAAAACACATTCTATGACATATTAGATTGATACTTGATGTTAATTTTCGACTGGTAGCAGGCATAAAAAAAGCAATGGTATAAAGCAAATAAAAAATCTCTGTTCAAATCAGATTTGATTATAATGATATTTTGTGGCCAGCAACCCAGTTTTGTCTGGCTGAATGTTAGTCAGTTAAAAAAGAAGAGGTTTCTTTCTGCTCTGTTTTCATCTGGTAAACCAGAAACCAACTTACTTATACATTCTGAAAGCAGTTTTAATAATCTAAGTGAAGTGCTGCAAACGTTTATATATTTGAGTAGGAAGAATGCAACTGGTGTGATATAGGATCATGTGGGCTGGCTGGAAATGAAACTTTCCTCTTTGTTTTCTTTTCTAATCCAGTTTGAATAGCCAAACTACAAAGTGAGTTGGTATGAACCATCATTTTTGCATTGACGTTGTGCAGTTCCAGTGGGTTTGGATCATGTCTTTACTGTTTAGTTGACAGAGTTGCAGCACAGTACAATGTAGTCCAGGGATCAATACTTTTCTAGCAAGTCGGGGGAGTAAACCCACATGGGTAGAAGTACATTTAAAACACAAATAAACAAAATACTGTTCTGTGCTTCAGAAATATTTCACTCAGTGATGAAAGTGATTTATTTCTAATGACGATATAATAACAGATATTTTGTATTCAGCTGGGATTATGAGGCTATCCAGTGTGCTATCAAGAAAGATGTTTTTTTTTGATGAAATTATTTTTGATTAAAAACCCTAGTCTTGAAACTTGAGAAAACATAAGATTTAATGATGCAGCACAACACAGTTATTTCAAATTGTAAATTAAACATGATTAATTTTTTATAATATAATAATAATGCTCTATTAGTAGTAGAAAATTAACAGCTAGCGGAAAGAGATTAAAACCAGAAAGAACAGAAACAGAAAGAAAGAACAGAACAGAATGATCTTTTCCTTGGTTTGTCCTTCCAGATACTGCACCAAGACTCCCATGTTTAATAGCCACCAGTGAATTTATACCCCATTAATTTGTCTAATCCTTTCCTGAATACATTCTTTTGGCACCCACAACATTCTGTGGCAGAGATGTTGAATAAATATGATCTCTGGATATTTGTTCAGATTTTGCAAGCATAAACCAAATAGTAACATAGGATTAAATCATGATTGTGCAACCTCAGCCCTCATATATCTCAATGGGGTTTTCAACTGCTCAGTTTCATTTGCAGTTTGGCATTTCTATTAGACAGGAGCTGCATGTTCCTCTACATTTTGTTCAGCACTGTGTGAGCTAGCTGATTTCAGTACAGAATTTGGACAACGGCACATTATAATCCCAGGGGCATATTTGTCAAAAAAAAAAAAAAAAAAAAAAAAAGGAAAAAAAAGTTGTTTTCCTAAAAATTACTCATGCATTTACAAACCGTCACCACAAAAACAAAATTATGCAAAAATTGAAGTGTGAAAATGGAAAAATTACTAAGAAAGGCCACATTTCAGTTTTCTTTGGAAAGACTGCAGGAAACCTCGCAGGCTTCTAATCGAAAATGAAGGCAAGCAAAGCAGACAGATTTTGGAAAAAGTCGCTGAATAAAAACCTTTGATTTTTGGTTAAATAATGATTTGGAAAAATGTTTTCAGGCAATCCAAGTAATGAGTAACTTTCATTTCTTTACTTCCTTACTGAGATCAAACCCTTAGACAATGTCATAGAAGTTTGTTTCAAGCAAGGAAGTTGCTCCTGCTTTCAGGCAGTGAGGCAGCTTTTTAAGTGCAATAGCATCTCTGAAATCAATAACTGTAGACCTTAGTCTTGCTAAATACATGGGCATGACATATTTACAGTAATTTTGCTTATTCTCTAAACACAGGGATTCGAATTACTGTGGATGTAAACAGCCATACCATGTGAAAGCTCTTCAGTGCTAGTATTGTTAGCACTTGTTAGCTCCTGAGGCAGAGATAGGTTTTTTTTAATTGATTTCATAACACCCTAGACCATTTCCTTGTAGTAATTTGGCCCGCTATCTAAGGTATGCCGTGTTATCTATCGTCACAGTATATGTGATGTCAAGCTCAAGTTAGTCCTATATCTTCTAATTCTAATAAAATTGTTTACATTTCAGAGTTTGAATGAAGATCTGAAATGTTACAATATAATATAATACCACAAGGAATTTTTTCAACGTATGAGACTTTATCTGCCAGATACACAAGAAAGGGGAAACACTTGCTGATGGCAAGACCTGGTTATCCTGGGACATAATTCCCAGTAGATACCTTTAGCAGAAAAACACAAAAGTAAATACATTTTAAGCCACTTTTTTGGCACTTAGAGGTGATTTTCTGGAAGAGGAGATTGAAAATTGGAATAAAACTTCAGCCACTGTGAGCTGACCTGAAGAAGTAGAGGGAACAAAATGAGGTCTGCCTCAGCTAGGAGGTATGTCTGCTTGCTTGATTTTATTTCAGAGTGTGTTTTTTGATTATTAAATGATCTGATTAGGACAATCTGCTCCAACCAAGCTTTTGCTGACTTGTACTTAAAAGGTGTTTGAATATTCTGTGCACAAGAACTGTAAAACTGATGTGGGACTCACATTGTGAATAAGAGCAGAAAAAAGTGAAGGATCCAGAGCTAACTGGCTCACTTCATAGGGTCTGTTAGGGTAAGAATGGAAAAAGAGATGAATCTGCAAAGGAAGCTGAGATTTAGAGGTCAGAAAGCATAGGGGTAAAGCAAGAATTGCCAAAAGTCAAGCTGAGTTAGACCTTGCAAAGGATATTAAAACAAACAACAGAAGTTCTTTAACCAGAAGAATAAAAAGAGAACCAGAAAAGAGGACGTGGGTTTGCTATGAACTAAGGACAGCAATGAGATTAAAAGAAACTGAGTATAATTCCCAAAATTAAATGAAGGCATTGCATGTGTTTTCAGTAAGGAAAGTGTGTAGAATACAGGATAAAGGATGGATGGTTCATGAGTGGCTGGGAATGGAAGTTACCACATCTGAAGTAGAAAGAAAACACAGAGGACAAAGATGCTGAAATCAGTGTACAGAGGGGGGAAAAATCACCAAGAAGAGTGGAAAAACTGGCTCAGCCCCATAACCAGGATAGAAATAGGTATATCCCACTGGGGTGACCTGGAGCAACTACAGATGCCTGCAGCTGTCCTTGGTAATCTGTGAAGCTTTAGGAAAGGTGAGAATGGGAGTGATCACAGACATCAAGGTAAAGATAACAAACAAAATGTGATGTGAGTTTACCTGAGGTGATTCTAACATTAAGTTCTCAAAAAAGCACTTACTGCTTCAGGGGAAGTCTCTCGTTAAAGTGAAGAAGAGGAGAGCTTGAGACACATTGTCACCCAGTAGGAAACCTGCTAAACAAGAGCCCATCACATTGTCTGGGGAGGGGGGGGGGAAGGGGGAGACGTTGACGACAGCGGGAGATTGCAGGCAATTCCCGAAGATCCGTCTTGAGACCAACCTTAAGTGGTGTTCTCAAGTACTATAATATCGAAGTTCAGACAAGATTAGACAAAGAAACAAAATTGAGCCTGGAGACCTAATAATTTCAAAAGAGGCTCAGCATAGGATCTACAAAAAACTGGAGGACCCTGAAGGCTGAGTAATAGACATTAGAATTAAGTGTGAAGCTGGGGAATGAGAGTGAGAATTTCTGCAAGTCAGAACCCATTCTGTTCTGTCTTCTCCTGTTCTGTTGTGTTCCATTTCGTTCTTACTTGAAGGAAAAGACAGAGGAAAAGACAGACCTGACATACGTATTCATTCTCAGCAAGACTACCAGCTGCTAGTGTGATTTGCTTTTGAAAGACAGGTGAAACACTAATGAATGCGTTATGAAGGGGAAATAGGAATGTGATGGTGAAAGGTACTGGTCCTCACCTGGAGTACCATGTGCTTTTAATTCTCTGATCTGAATCTGAATGGACCAGTGGGAAGGGCATGAGGATGTTCATCTGAATAAGGACCTTGCTCTCTTTAGCCTAGCAAAGCAGAGGCAGTGCAGGAACACAGCTGGCCCCTGAGACTGCAATCAGGGAAACACGCTGGCGAGGAGGGAGAACTCTCTGGATAAAGAACAATATTGGCATACACAACTCATGCTGTCCAGAAAGGCATTTATGGGTAGAGGGAGAACATAAATGATCTGAAAATGTCTAATTTGCTGAATTTGGTGGTCTTTTCAAACCAAGTCATTTCAGTTGGCAGCAAGAGGCTCTGGAACAAACTTCCTGCAGAAGTAGCAAAGTAAGGAGCAAAGTAATCAAAAAGAGGAAACAGACCACAGAAGTTCTTTGCAGTTCCTTATTTCTGAACAGTGATTTGGGGCTTTGTCCAGAGCTTATTAAATTCTGCAGAATTCTCCGTCAAGGCCAGCATTTAATACCTGTCCATATAACAGCCATCAGAGATCAGGAGATTCTAAAAGTAGGTGTTAAATAGTCCAGTGCTCTGTTACACTGGGTTTCCATTCCACTTGAAAATCCTCAAAACCTCTCCTTCCTTCACAACCCTGCTTTTCAAAAAGATACTTTTAACAGAGAATCAGGACTAAGCCATGAGCTAATTTTCATGGTTTCTAGGCCAGTTGGCATAAATCACTGCCACCAAGCTGCTGACCAAAAGAAGCATGTATTTAACAGATAATTTTTGTGAGAGACAGCAATAGTTACAGTTTTTACAGAGCCACATAATTTCAGCCTCTAACAAATATAACAAGGAAGGCTTTATCCTATTTAGCTTTGAGTCATCTATCAGGAGCTTATATTTACTGTTTTTCTCTGTTTAATCCCCTTTCTAATGTCATCACTGACATTCAGGAAGGTTTGTAGAGCACTGACGTGTGGAATAATAAAGAGAAGATCAGTTTATAAACACAGGAAAAAATCTTTTTCCATTCTGAAATATATTCAAATAAAAGTTTTCTCTTACCAAGTTTGCTTTTGGGCTTTCCCAATTTAGATTTTATGAGCAGCCCCTTTCAGTGTTTAAAAATTAACTTCTGAGTACTTTTAAATTGAGACAAAAGCTTTTAGAATCAAGTGAACTATGAATAAAATCTGATGAATACAGGTTGAATTGACCTTTCATTGCAAGCTCTGTGCAAGTCAGGATACAAGATAGTCACTTCCTGACCTTACAAAGCAATGAAACGTTGTCCCAACATACATAGTCTTAAATGCTCAGATATAATGAATTGCAGTCTGATATTAAATCTGCACAATTTCCCAAGCTCCAGATATGCTGACCCAGTCACATGACCAATAAATAAAAAGGCAAAAACCCAACAAGGATTTCTCAAGAGAAAGCATCTATGTGCTACTTTAGCTGTGCAGACAGGGTACAAGGTGCCTCCTCATGATTAAAAGCTGTAATTCATTCTTTCAGGCTAGACTCCGACTGACACAATACACCAGATTCCATCCAGAGCCTCAATTCATAAAATTTAAGACCAATAGGGACCATTAGATCATCTAGCAAAAAAAAAACCAGACCCTTGCATTTCGCCCTGTTACTTGAATATTGAGCCTTAAAGCAAGTGCTTAGTTAAATCATATCTGTGCTCAGGGTATCCTGTCCCTGATATAAGACCATGGAGTTCATTAGTTCCGGAGATAAAACCACCCTTTGGACTTGAATCTCTTGGCCTGATAGCTTTCTGGTTTATGGGATGACAGCCTTCACCATCAAAACCAGCTGTCAGCTCAAAGGTAACTGATGGGAAGTGGTGGCGAACTGCCTGCACAAGCCCAGAAATGCCAACCCATAGCTAGGGAACCCCAAGAGTGTCCTGATCTTTATCTCTGCCTGGGAATTAAGAATGCTTAATGCAGCAAATGAAAATGAGAACTCCCTACAGCAGGATGAAGGCTGCTTGTTCAATGATCACAATTTGGGGAACATACCTCTCATTCTGCAAGGGCAAGGGACATCATTAACCTTTTATTCCCCCCCCCCAAAAAAAAAAAAAAAAACCACCCTGTAATTAAGAATATAATTCAACTTTCTGTTTTAAAACAGTGTGTTCTCATGAGAGCTCCACAGGTTGTTTGAAATCTGGGCCTCTTCCCAGTATTTTTCAGCCAGTTTCCTGAGCTTGCTGACAGAGCTGTCTGGACGGCCACTGGCTCACATTCCTTGCAGTCTCTGCTCCAAGCCAGCTTCTTTGGGCCCAATTTCAACAAATACAGACGGACCACCACAATCCAGAGCTCAACGTGGGACTGGCACCACATGCCTTTGAGATATTAAACATAAATCAGCTGTGGCGAGCAGAGACAGATGTGGGCGTTAAGAGAACTGCCAGCTCTATACGCTAAATATGGAGTTTTGCATAGGGAATGCCAAAGATCGCAGGTCTTTCTTTAATGCAAATTCATCTGGAGGAGCAAGAACAGCAGCCAATTAAGCAACTTTCAATAGAAAGCAAGCACTTTCTATTGAATTTGCAGCTGGGAGGCCTAGGTTCAAGTCAAGAGAGGGGACAACATTGCAATGTCAAGTTGCTTTGCTTGAGACCCAGGAGAAAGAAGTAAATTTTGTGTTACAAGAACTCATGAAGGGAAATCATCACTGCTGGGAACCCTGGTAGTCCTTGAAGGGTTTCCATACCTCTGTCCTCTGAATCGGGAGAATAGCTGCTCTATGAGCTCTTGGAGGAGGCACAAAAGCAAACCTGTTTCCCAGAATCCTGCCTGGGTAGGCTGAGTACCATAGAAGACTTAAGGAGGTGGAGAGCAGAGCATCAACTTGATAAATTCTGGAGGTTTCACTGGTACAGGGAGCACACTGTGGGCAGCTGAGGCTTTCAGGCACATGCTATTGATCATTCATCCTCATCACAAAAGTCTGAAGGAGTCAAACCCAAATATAGCCTCGTGGTTTAGGTCAGGCTGGTATTCTTGACATGCCATTGATTTTACTTGTAAAGCACCGATGAATTTGTGATCTTTATTTTCAGGTGTGTCTTGCTTACATCTCACCCTTGCACATCTGTGGACACCAAGAGTTCAGGCTGAGCGATGCCATTAAATGTACCACTCTTGGTGTGTCTCCTGGTAAAATGACACAAAAAGGGCTGTAATAAATTGTGCCCCAATATAGTGCAGAACCAATATATATTTTTAATGCTGCTTATTTAATTTAGGTCATTTATCGGTAGCGAATATTATGCCAAAAAAGGTCATCTGTGAACACACTGAACATCTCATTTGTAAGTATTTAGGCAAGTGAATGACTTTTATGCCTCAGACCTATTGAGGATGCAGATTTCTGGCATTAGAGAAATGTAAATGAAAGAGGTTCAATTTTATCAGCAGGACTTGGTCTAAGATGCTGCCCATGTTGATAAGGCTGTGAGATGGATTTTGGTTCCAAGATACTCCAGCTGTGCTGACTGGGCTGTGTTTGATATCTCACCTGCCAGCTTCATCCTGTTTTAAAGAATATTAGATGACAAAGGAAGATTAGAAATTGCTTTCATTTCCAGAGCCACTTTTCATTTCCAAAGCAGGGCAACATTATGCTTAGACAGAAAGCGAAGCACTGAATGTTTTATTCAGGAATCAAGACTTTCCACTGGGTTTTGTATGGGAAGTTTACCTTGATTACAGACCAGAAATATCTTGTTAGAATTCCTGAACCAAAACGGGGTAGAGCTCCCGGTAGCTGTCAGATTGCAGGGGTGGACTCTCATGTTAGTATCTTATTGCCATTACATCAGGTGGCTCATAAACAAAAGAAATGCTGACACACCCTCTTGAGTGCCACTGCAGGCTGATAGCACCCCTCAATCAGATCTCACTTGCTGAATTTTGCCCTGTAGTAAAGTATTACTATTGTAAAAGGAGTGGAAGCAGGGTGTTCACAGGACTGGAGCTCCTCCCACATGAAGGTAGGATGAGAAAGTTGTGGCTGTTCAGCCTGGGGAAGAGAAGGCTGCATGGAGACCTCATAGCAGCCTTCCAGTATCTGAAGGGGGCTATAGGGATACTGGGGAAGGACTCTTCATTAGGGACTGTAGTGATAGGACAAGGGGTAATGGGTTCAAACTAAACCAGGAGAAGTTTCGATTGGATTTGAGGAAGAATTTCTTTACTGTAAGGGTGGTGAGGTACTGGAATGGCTGTCCAGGGAAGCTGTGAACGCTCCATCGTTGGTGGTGTTGAAGGCCCGGGTTGGACAGAGCCTTGGGTGGCATGGTTTAGTGTGAGGTGTCTCTGCCCATGGCAGGGGGGTTGGAAATAGATGATCTTAAGGTGCTTTCCAACCCTAACTATTCTATGATTCTATGAATATATTGACAGGGGCTTGAAAGACATCCATCTGCATTTCTAGGATGGAGAAGACTTGCCTCATGGCAAACATTGCGGGTGTCTGGTGTCAGATTTATTGAAAAAGTATTGCTGCCAGTGTCAGCTCAATTCTTTGTCAATGCAAAAGTTGGCATTAGTACCAGTTGCTGACAGGGATGGAAAGCTGAGACATGAATTATTCAACAAGGGGGTGAATATAGATCCACCTTTTAATAGGATGGCAAGGTAAGTGGATGGCAACCCTGTCCTTTGGGTTTCTGAAGCCTCACTTCTCCTCCTGGGTGCCTTGTCTGGAAGCAACCAAGTTCCCATCAGGCTCAGTTACTGCGCATCAGAACTCATCTATGAAAACTGTTCATCCTCATTACAGACTTTCCAAATTCTCTGTCACATTTTTAAGTTACAGCATAGAACTCAACAAGAAAGGAGAACTCCCATGAAATGCATTTCCTCACATAGACAGATATATTAAAACTCTTCAGGCTTGAAGTTATCTTAATTTCTAAAAAGGGTTCTACTACTTCCTCGCCCCATTTTCTCTTACATCCAGAAGAATTTGTCTGAAATATCCAAAATGAAGAATGGGAAGTACCCTACAGAGTATTAAAAAGGAGGTGCATTTAGAACCCCCTGTCTGTAATTGTCCTAGCACTTGCATAGTTCTGCAGCTAATGTCTGTGACTCCCCCATAGCAGTAACAAGGTTTCTTGAATTCTCAGCAAATGAGCAAGAAAACATCAGTGCCTTGACTTTGACATCTCTTAGCAAAATACCTCTTCTTTTTTCTTTTTCAAAGAAGACAGCAACAGAGATATTTGTCCTCAGGAGGGCAGATGTGGTATATAGGATACACGCCGCTGCCTGGGAGGGTATTGCTATAGATTAGGGTGTTTCTGAGCTGGCAGACAGAATAAAAGCCACAATCTTAAAGCATGCCAATATTTCCCTTTTTGATATTGGGCTTGTTTTAGATATTCAATTTAGTATGGTTTTTATGATGCAGAATTACTATAGTGAAAAAAACTTGTTCTCCAATATCACTGCAAGCTTCACATGCACCCATTTAATAGCAGCCAAATTTTATAACCAAAGACCAAAAAATAGTAGAACAGGATGTTGCCAGGGTTCACTACAAAAGGTGAGCCTATCAGCAGGATTTCTGAGGAAATAAATGTTTTCAGACATTTTATTTTCTGAGAGGCACCATTTTGCACTCTTGGCAAGTTAGGAAGATAGAGAAAGCCAATATCTTTTTAGTTAGAAAGGATGAAAGAGTGCAAGTGGCAGCTCCCTCTTCCATTTCAATATTAGGAAAGCAGCAACTTTAATTATCCCTGCTGCAGCCTTGGTATTGTACCTCTCTTGCTGAAGCCAGACTCTTGCCAGTGAAGACTCCGTCTCCTCCACTGAGCACAATTATCCTCCTTTAACTTTTAGCATGTTCCTTGAACTGAAATTTCCCTCCAATAGAGTATGTGTGAGACAGAGGGAAGATAAGAACTGTAATATATCTGTCTGATTTCTTTCCTTACAGTGAAGATAAAGAGATACAACTGAATTTTTCCTCACTCCCCTAGCAGCAAACAAAGACTTGAAAAAAAAATACACTTTAAAGAGGTTATTGGTTGCTGAAGTATTGCTGCAGCGTTGTTGAAGCTGAGAAGAAAGATGAAATATCTCCACAAAAATAAAATCAGAAAAACAAAGTTTCTGAAGTTTCAGTTTTCCCTGCTAGGACCATAAAAAATAAAGCTACTTCCTCAGAGACAGAAAACAGAAGCAATTTCCTTTGTCAGAAAGAAAGAAAAGGAGAGTGGATCTGTTACTTGCTTCCTGACAGCTACTTATCGGCTGAGCCTGGTAAAGGTACCTACCACTAGCTTAAGGGCAGTCTCAGACAAAAACTGACAGAATTTGAGAAGGTAACTCTGTGACAGCACAATTTCACCACAGCTCCTTTGTGCAGAGGCTGCAAAGGAGGGAATTGACCAAGTCTACAAAAACCTTGTTAAGATCTAGGCAGCTGAAAGATATGGAGAAATCTCAAAAAGTTAAAGCCCCGTTTTCTTCTTTTATTTTCCTGTATTCATTAATGCAGCTGGTGATGGACAACCCTCCCCTTCCTCCCACCTAATGCATATCCAGGTGTGAAATTGACACCTGGGGGACCCCTCCACAAATAAAAGGTTCTGACCATGCCCTGATTAAAAATAAAGTTATTGTGCTGGAGAATGACTGGGTTATTGTGGTTTTGCCATAGTAGAAAGAAAAAAAAGGAAAAAAAAAATCTAAAAACCTATAAAGTAATGCTAATTAGTGAAATAAGGATGCTGATGTGAGTATCCACTGCCACACCACTGATAATCTGATAAGATAAAGGAGTGTTGGAATTAGGGAAGAATTAGCAAAAGATTTTGCTAAATTGATAACTTCTTCTTGCTGAGTTTCTCCTCATGGGAGAACTTCAAATATTATGATTATTGTAAAGCAGTTTAGGAATCAAGTGCAAGTATTACAAGGTTTTAGTCATATGGTGGATCTCAGAAGGTAAGTCTCCCATGTAACTTAGTCATACTTTTAGAAAGACTTTCCTACAGCAGAGCTACCACCAGTCTCAAAAATCTAAAATGTAGTACATTTTTCTGTCAGTAAAAGCTGAACCATTTTCTATCTTGCTCTCTGTTACAGTGCAATTATAATTCACTTATATATATGCTATTTATTGCGTATAATATGTATAACATATACATATGATGTGTAACATTAATAATATAAAATAGGTGTGTTGAATGTGCCTGCTTCTCCTCACTGATGAATTCATATCTATTAGCTGCAAAGCTATGTAGAAGAGGTGAGAAATAGTGTTCTCTATTCTAATTTTGGGTTTCTTTCTCTGCTTTGTACCATTTCAACACTGCTGGATAGTTTGGCTGCATTATTTCAGATCAAGTCATAAAGCATTTTGGATTAAAAAGGCAAAGGAGTGTTTTATATTAGCACAATTTAGGAGCATAAGGGTTGCCAAGAGATTATGATATGCCAAAAAGTTATAAACATTCAGTACAAAAACAAAATCTATGGTGATGCTGCTAAAAGTCAGGTTAAATATAGAAACCAGTTTGTTAGGAAAAATGAATGCAATTTTTTGACTGGTCTACATGGAGACACAGGTGCTACATGGAGACTTGTTATGCCAGATAAAAATAGAAGCTAGTTTTGGGGGGTTAATAAAGTCTCATAGATTGAAATCCCCGTCAGGCATTTAACCATTACACTTTGGTTCAACATTGAGCCAGTGTGACTGAATTACTAACAACTGCTAATGAAAAACTTAGTGAATCTCACAGGTAATGTGTAAGGTCTGAATCTTAGATCAATATTAATTCCCAGACACTTCATTGTCACCAGTTTCGAGGCTAAACCTCTTTTTTTGTTGTTGTTTAATTATTTTGGTTTAATTAATTATCTCCTTTGATTCTGTAAAAATCAACGCCCCAAAAACGGCTCTTCCTTTACCTGTGCTCAACTGCCCTCTCAGCTTGTAAATCAATGCTCCTTGAGCACTCAGTTTTATCCTTTCCAGGTTTTAACCCTCTTGCATTTATAAAAGGCACTCTCCTTGAATGAGATTCGTTGATTTCTGGAGTTTGTTTCCCTCTCCAGTGTTTTCAGCTGCTGGTGGTTTTACTAGTGGCTATAATAGATGTTAAATTTACCATGAGCACGATATTTCCAGTTTGAGCTGCCTTTGATTAACTGGCACTCCAGTAATTCAAAATACTCGTGGCTCTTGCACCTAGCAGACCTTTGGCAGCTTGCGTTGGCTGCCCATTTTTCTTGGGAGCATTCATGGGGAAAGGAATTTTATGTTCACTAAAGCCCCTGATGGTGAAAAATAAAACACAGCTCAACACAAACCCCCCGAGAGGTCAAGAGGGCAGCAAGAAAAGTCCTGACATGATCATCCTTCAGAAAGATCTCTGTGCAAGTTGTAAATAAGTGCTCTGTTTCTCTGCATCTCTGAACCTCACGATTCACAGACTGCTCGGAAATTGGGTAAGTGGGGGTTTTTTGGTTGTTTTTTTTGTTGCTGTTGGGTTTGGGTTTTTTTTACACAAACTTGAGTAACCGCTTTTAAATGTATGGTTGGAAAATCTGGCTTGAGCAGCAGACCTCACAGTCATTCTCCCAGTGAAATTCAATCTTCTTGGTTTATTTCATTTTACCTAAGACACTGAAAGAGTGAAGGAAAAATGGTTTTGGAGTAGATAAATCTCTTTCCATCCATGTCTATGGTTTCTTTACAGAAAATCTTGGGGGTTTCTTTTCTTTTTTTCTCTCAGCTGTAATTCAGATTGTCTGGTTTCTACTCTCTATTTCCCACTGCATACAAGGCAAAAGCTCGTTTGGAAGGAGCTGGCCGCTGGATGTGTGATTTCCTATGGCCGTGACTGGGTGTCTTTGCTTGCTGTATTTGATAAGTGATCCAGACAGCCAGGAACGATTTACTGCAAGTCTCCATTTGCCCTTATGCTAGGATTGCAATCTGGGAGGTTTTTCAGCAAACATTCTCAGCCCCCATTTTTAATCAGTCTTTCACCCGGATGGCCAAGAAAAAGTTGTAAAATCAGAAGAAATGCTGGCATCTGTTCTGTGACTCGGAACAGAGCAGAGGTTGTCTCCCTTCCATTTTCTGCAAACTCCAATTTTTTTTGTTGACCACACACAAATGGTTCTAATCAGCTTCCAAAAGGCTCTTGCAGGCATTTTAAGATGTTTGCTCTTTGCATTTTTCCCTACATCCCCCTTTCTTTTCTCATCTGAAGGCGAAGAGGATGTTGAGAAAATGAATGATTTTTTTTCTTCCTTTTTTTTTTTTTATTTTCTGAGCAATTTTGGTTTTCCATTAGCTGAAGACTTCTATTGAAGGGTGTTGTGCAATGAAAGCGCAAAGGATATGGAAACCGCTTTATTATGCTTGGAATGTCAGTTCGGACTTTTGTTTTAGTTGGACCATGCAGAGCACGGTCATGGCAAGAGCAAGCCAGCAGTTTGCTTCTTTAATGACCCTTCCTCCATTAATGGGGCTCAGGCTGTCAAGGAGTGATGCATGTTCCTCGATCGCAGGTGAATTCAGGTGCTTGTCCATCTGGGGCCAGCTGGGAGCTAACAATGCCCTTGTCAGTCAGCTGCCCAAGAAGCATGATTGGTGATGCCTCTTCGAATGGAGCATCCTTCAATCATGCCACCAGAGGAAGCAGTTTAAGGTCTTTTTTTGCCTCTAATAGCATTGAGCTGTTGAGCATAGAGAGAAAAGTTGAAAGGTCCTCAGGAAGGAGAAAAAGAAAGATGGTTATTGGCATGAGAACTGTTGTGACTCTGAGTATTGAAAGGGCACAAAACTTGATGAGAAATAGAAAGCAAGGAAAAGAAGAGGATATAATGCCCAGCAACTGAGTACATATGTCTCTTCCAAAAGATTTTCTTCTACGCTATAATATTGACAGTGAAATATATTCCTTTATATAAACAAAAATAGCCCCCAAAAAAATGAGCCTTTGGCATAGGGCAGTAAAATCACACATTCTGAACAGGGCCAGGCCAAGATGGAAAATTACTCAGTCTATTTTTCCTAAAATCTACCATCTTTCTCCACTCTTTTTTCTTTTTTTGTTTCTTTCTCCCCAGCTTGGGCATGTATACATGATGCTCAGATTTTGTAGGTATGTTTCACATTGGCTGAAACCACAGTGTAGTCCAATGGAACTTGTTTTGGCTTGAGGAATATAGATTTTAGGTGACAAACACCTACAGAGAAAGGATTCAACATCCCTTAGTGACCTGGGAAGGATTCCCACAGGTGGCCCTCATGGATATCGCAGCCTCCATGACAAAGTTCTTGGTTTACTGAAGTAATTTTCTGTGGAAAGATCATTGGTTGTAGCAGGCTTTTGATTAGATCTTACACATGAGCTAGAGAAACTAATAAAGTTCAGTCATTAATTCATATAATTGATCAAAAGGTGTCCTCTATTAATCAGCTTTAATGAACCCGTCTGACAGATTTCCCCCTTCACACAGTTTTTTTCCTTCTTAGATGTGACTTTGAATGAATCAAAGATGAGTTGCCAGGATGGTGGTGGGACAGATTGGTGCCCTTCTACCACCAGGGAGTTAAAAAAGTCCTGGGAGTGGGTAGGCATCTCTATCTCCATTATATTCCTTCTCCTTTAGGCATCCATGTGATTTTTAGCTTGGGTGAATTCAGGTCTCTGAGGCAAAGGGCATGTAACAAGTGGAAATGGTGACATACCTGGGAACACCATAAAACCTGATCAGATGGGCTGAGGTGTCCGAAACAACTGGTGTACGCAGAATAATGGAAAACTGAAACTTTGCCCAAAAAAGATCTTTAATATCTACATTCTATTGGCAGAGTTAAAAAAATTTTTTTCCTCTCATCCTCAATGCCAGCTATTCAGTAACAGCAACATAGGCAGCATGAAAATGTAATGCTCTGGTTTCATTATTTTGAACTAATTTTGCTTTGCTATTTTTAACTACTGTAAATGCTACTGCCACAGGGAATAGGTAGAATTATTTTGCCATTTTAGCAGACTGGAAAGAAATTGAATGAACTTTTGCATACAGTGGGATGTTACTCTTGCCAACACTCAAATGAAATAGGTTTGCCTGTGTTATTATAGGACCATTATAATGTAATTATGTAGTACTAGCAGAGTGTATTACATATCTGTAGTAGCCTGACATTAATCTCTGCAGTAGCTAAATAATATCTCCATTTCACAAACTAGGAAAGTAAGGAGATGAGTAAATCTGGGATCATAAAGAGCATTAGTGCTACAATGCAACTGGAAGGAGGTAAATAGTACTCTCTGTGGGACTAAAACACAAGGCCCAGGGAAGCTCTACTGCCTCATGCAGTTTTTAAGGTAAAATAATCTCTTGGCTTTTCTTTTTTTTTACTTGACACAGGCATATCAACCCACTTCAGGATCTTCACAGGAATGATACTGCCTATGCATGGGGAGTCCTCTGCCCTCTACAAATCTGTGCAATTAATAACCTATGTTTGATGCATCTATTCTCACATCTCTGCATGAAGGGAAATCTAGGCAGTGAGAGTCTACATGACTTATACAAGCCATAGAATCCTAGAATAGTTATGGTTGGAAAGGACCTTAAGATCATCAAGTTCCAACCCCCCTGCCATGGCCAGGGGCACCTCACACTAAACCATGTCACTCAATTAATACCAAGCCCCTGAATTATTGGTCATAGTGATTACTTGGCTACCACAAACATGTTAGTGCTCTTCTCCCCAACAGACCCATCAATTACAGAGGTATTCATGACAAAGCAAGGGAGTTGATTTCAGTTTTCTAGAACCTGTATTAAATTCTTTTCAGGGTCAGCATGCAAACTCATCCAGCACTGTAGAGAGCATGTGGGTCAGCAAGACCTTGGCACACATGACAAAGCTCCTGAAAAGCCATCCTTTATTCCCCCCAAATTCACATCCCATCTTCAGGGACACTCTTTTCACTCCCCAAGGACATACACCTTTCTTGAAAAGCCTGTCTGCATGAACCCTAATCAGCATTAGGGACTCTGGATGAATGCTCTCATAGGCATTTTCACAGCCAAATTGCATCTATTTCTTCTTTCCTACACATTAAGCAGTGGGAGAGTTTACAAAGGTAACTGAATGGCAGGAGCCTGGCCTATTGCTCCTGGTGGAAGGACTTAGAATCATAGAGTCATGGAATAGTTAGGGTTAGAAAGGACCTTATGATCACCTAGTTCCAACCCCCCTGCATAGATAGCAATTTCTTGCAGCTTCACTTATGGGTGAAACAGTCTTTGTAGATCTATGATTTGTTATTTCCTCATTCCTGGAGGCCCACTCTTCTACAGCATGCATGTATGAGGCCATTTCTATTAATAGTTCTCAGGCTTTGCATTTCCTGCAACCAAAGCACTAATGAAAACTCCTTCCTGCTACTCCTCCAGGGGAAAGGCAGTTTCCTCCATCTCCCCAACCCTATCTGTACATCTGTACCTTCTCGGCATTTCTGTCCTATGGCAGATTTACATGAAACATCTGTCTTTTCTTGTTGGGTATGTATTTTACAGGGAAAAACTGCAGGCTGACTCAGGACAATAAGTGCTTCTCCCTGCCCAGATGACTATTCCTATTCTCTGGAAGGGAAATAGCAATCAGACCTTTTGCCCTGGTTGACTTATCATGCTGCCGCTTCTGCCCAAGTCAGGCTTCCTCTAGAGTCTGTTAAGCAAAATCCTTCATCCTGCGTAATTACAACTCCATCCTGATCCTGAGGGCTGCTTTGACGGCTCGAAGAATGTGAGCTGGAAATTTTGGTCTCTGCAGACGTTGATATGGGAATCACTTGGCAAGGATATTCTGTTCTATGATTCTATGTTAAAAATTTGAGATATGTCCTACCTATGTACAGCTCTCCACTTAGCAACAGAGCACTTTTCCATAGGTCTATTTCTTTGCCATAGAAATTTTCTTGATATAGAAGGCTGGTACTGATCAACTGTCTTCTCCAGACAATGCACACCACAGCTACAATGTGGGCCTGAAGTGCAAGATCCAGCATTTTCTTGGGAACTGTACTGTTGCACATGCCACTTTATTGCAAGCCAAGGGTTGTGCCACCAGCACTGCTCAAGTTAAACATTGATATGCAAATATTTACATTGAATGTAAGAAAGATTTTGTCTTCTCTTAGCTTAAAAGAGGTTTCAGAACTGACTCAGGTGATGCAAGTGTTAGTTTTCCCTATCCCCAGCCTCCTCACAAAGATATTGTCATGGGGACTCTTTAGGGAGAATTGCACAACACAAGATGAATCCCCACCACATCTCAGCCCCATGGCCTCTCAGTGATGCTGAACCATCCCATTAATGTTGTTGGCAAGCAAAGGGACCAAGCTGCTAGCCAAGCCAGGCCAATGAATGTACTAAGAGGGATGCTAACATATCCTGGGGAAGGGGCAATTCACAAGTAATTTTTTGTTTTCACTCATTAGGAACCAGGGGGACAGAATGGGGATGTGTGCTGGGACTATGATGAAGTCTGGCACTTCTGAAGTAAATGGAGTAACAATTTATTGGGGAGTACCTCTCTTATTTTTTTCTAACTTTGTATTTTCTGCACTGAATGTGATACCTAAAATACCAGCAGCAACATTTGGTTTCCATTCCCCCAAGGAGACATTTGTCTCCAGACTAATAAATCTGAGTCCGAATGCGCAACCTGGTAAAAAAGCTGATGCCAGCATGACCTGTTTATGTCTCCCATGTCTCAGTTTTTCTGTTTGAGGAACAAACCCTCTGTTATAAGGTTTTGTAGGGTTTTTAAATGACAGTATTTGGATCAGTTAGGGGTTCCAAATCAATACATCCACTGAACTAGATGAAAAAAAGCACACGCAAGGAACTATTTCTTGTATAAATGAAAGTATTTTTACAAAGGATCTGTCACCAAGATGATTTGGATGGTTTCGCCTCAGCAAAATGTTGACTGTTGAACTCTTTTCTCTTGAAAAGAAATACCTCAACAGCAACTAGTTAAATATTGTGATTTCATATGGCGCCTTTATTTACAATGTGGCATTATCTTTAACAGCATCTATTTATAATGATCTCTATGAGATAATAAACAGCACTATCCTACTAACAGGGACCTCAAGGTTCAGCCAACAGCAAGAGGAGCCTGCCAAAAGAGCTAGGTGGCCTTCTATGCAGCACAGCTGATGGTATTTTTTATGTCCCTACATTGCTGTATTCCTACTCAAATAAATATGCATTAAAGGTGAGAAAAGAAGTTTATTGATGTGTGTGCAACCCCACGACCATTTGGGTTCCAGAAGAGGAATGGTACCACTGACCAGGCAGCTCCACAAAAGTAAACCAGTAAGGAAACTCATGTTTAATGAGGAAAAGACACATATTATTTCCCTTAGAAGGCTTTTCTCCCCTGTAGCCACCTAACAGGAAGAAACCATAGTCCTTCATCTTCCTCATCCTGAGTCTGGGAAATTTTGACGCTGAGAAGACTGAGGATGAGCTCTACCACATCACACATCAGGTCCACCCCAGCTGAAAGGGTGTTTCAGGAATGGATTGGGCCCCTGGGACAGTATCTGAGACAGATGGAGACATGGGTTGGAAACCTGTTTGCAACAGACAGCAAACCCTGTATTAGGCTGGGCAGAGGGTTCCTTCCCTAGGCTGCCCACACAAACAAGTCCCCTTTCATGCAAACGCCTGTCCAGAAAGCTCAGTGCCCCCCACCAGGAAAACGTCCATCCTGTTCCAGTGCCTGACAGATGACATATCACACCAGAAAGCTTTCCACTAATTTCATCATATTATTTATTGCTTTGTTCCCTTTGCTGTGGAAGAGATGGCTTTACCCAACATCTTCCATTTTCAAAGCCAAACAAGCCACTAAAAATGCCTCCTCTCACTGCTGAGGATTGCGCATGTTATGAATTTGACATGAACCATGGCTAAATGTGGCTACAAACAGTAATTATGTGACTGTACTGTGTTGGAGATGGTGTTTTAATTAAAGTCCTAATTCAGCAATGGATAAGCCCTCTGGATCTGCTGCTCTTTGGAGTCAACAAATCCAAACATTCCGGAAAACTTCCTACATCACACAGCACCATCCTTAATATTGAGGTCATCTGGGAAGCAAGACACAAGTATCCCACTGAAATGAAGGTTATGCTGTAATGCTTAGAAATTTCCAGCCTGAATTTATGGGCAATAGTTTATCCTGAAGGAGGTTGAGCAACAGCAAGGGTAGAGATGGGACAAAGCAGCCTGGGGAGGACATTGCAAACACAGGGCACAGGAAGGAATATGTTCCATGTTTGTTCTCAGAGATAACATGGACGATTAGCTCCAAATGGCCAATTGGAAGTAAAATCCCAGTCTGCAAAAATCTCTGCATAAGCAGCCTGGGAGTCCTCAGCATGAGGTTTATGTCACAGTGTACAGTCATCTGAAGATCTGCCTGATGAGATTTTGCTGAAGGACACAGTGCTTCTGATCCCTAATAAGAACTGCATTTCTGAATACCTTCAGTTCCTGATGAAACCATAGTCCTTTTCTCCAGAGGATGTGTATGAATATTAATATATTACATAAAAATCCCATTTTCCAAACTGCTTTTCAAGATCAGTTCAGGTCTCTTGTTCTCTGCAGTGGGAATATACGAAAACAAGTTAAAAACCTCACTTCTCGGTTGTATCAAAGAAGGCTAGCTAGGAAGGGTGACCAGCACAAGCAAATCATCACTGAGGTAGCTGAACGAGTGCGATGAAAAGTGTTCCACTTCCAGAGGGTTCAAACTAGGCCTTGGGAACCTGTGAAGCACGAGATGTTAAGATGAGGACTTTTAAAGATGGGCTTAAGGGGGGTTTATGACCCTGGAGACTTCACTAAGCCTTTCCATAGGTTTCCCTGCAGTTCGCATAACAAGAGAGTCCTAACTCACAGCCCAGCACTAAAAACTTGGACTTCCCTCAAAGAAAATGGAGGAGAGAAAAAAGATATCAAAGAGATCAAAACTGTGTTTGTGTTAACACCAGAAATCAGATGGTGGCAAAGTCTTCTGAAGAAAAAAGGCTTCGATCTTTCCCTCTTGCCAGTGTCCAACCTGTAAATTTAATGTGTCAACATCTTCAAGAAAATATTCTTTCATGACCTTCCTATTCCCCATTCAATTGGAAGCTGCTGCTCATCATAAAAATGTTTTCTCTCTGTTATTTCACATGATAGGAAAAGCCATTACATTAATATAGTGTTAGTTGTTTTGCTGTGTAAAATTACCAACAAAAGGTATTTTTATTCAGTGGCTAAAAAGATCTCAGTTTCCCCTACAAACCCTCTCTCCTCTGCACATGCAGCCCTGGAATCCTTTTGGTACATGAATTGAAACACTAATTCTTCTTGGGGCAAGAGGTAAGTTTATAATGTGGCTGAAAGGATACTTTTCATCTTCCAGCCAGTGGTATCTATTTATTGATCTTATTTCTTCTTAATAAGACTCCAGCTGAAGACTAACACTTGACTTTAGCAACTGCTGAGGAAAACTTATTAGTGGGGTGATATATGGGATCTTTTTACTTCACAAATGGACTCTCCCTAGTTCAAAAGAAAACGAGGTCTCAAGTAGCCTGTTCTTAACAAAAAGATAATAAAGCCTGACTTCAGAACAATGGTATGTGCCCCTAGGGCTGCTTTCCAGATCAGGAGGGGGTTAGGGAGAGGCAAAAGATATGCCCCGGAATGAACGGGTGAGCTCCTATCTACAGCCCTTCCTCTGCATGCACAGCCAGGCAGGTTGGCAAAAACACTCGAGATCTGGTCAAAAACACAGCAGCCAGTGATATTTGGCTATTGTTACCAGAGGGAATAAATCCTTACTAGATGTAATTCTGACCTAGGGTAAATATCCTATACCTATGTTACCCTGCGCTGTGAATTTTGGAGTCCTAAAATATGACATTCAAATTACCAGATTATTTAGCAGACGACGGCTGGTCAATGTTTTATTTCAAGGCAAAATGCCCACTAAAGATGTTTGTCCCTTGGTTTCAAGCCTGTAGCCTCCATTGGGGCTGGATTATTTTCACACTTAGTGGAAAGATGTCAGGCTGCACTTAGAGCACAGGGATAAGCTTTCCCTTCTTCACAGGTTATGAGTGTTGGCAAGGGAGCAAGTCAGAAATTCAATGTTTCTGTTTTAGTATAATAACACTGTCTATTAATGATGCACTTATAAATAGTTAATAAAGGTCAAGTTTATCTGTAGGAAATAGCCATTTTAATAAATGGCAAGTCATTTTTATAGAGACCAGAAGCTTGCTTATAACCCTGGTTTATAACTGGCTATAAAAACTCAGATTGATGTGTTGTAGCTGATGTTTGACACATTCTAGTCATGTTTGCAATTTTCTTATAAAAATCTCTTAAATATTTATTTGCCATATATAAGTCATTTGCAAAGGGAAGCAATACTATAAAATATGGCTGCTGTGTACAGATTTCAGATACCTGAATAATTTATTGGCTCTGTGCTCTCATTTCGAAATGAAGTAGCACACCTTTTTTTTCTTCATAGCTTTTTTACTTTGAAGGACATCGTCCCCAGCACAGAAGGATTAATGCAGCATTTAAGGTCTGGATTATCTGTGGCTCTGTGCAAATATTATTGGTTATGGAATTGCAAATTTTTACCAATACTGCTATAAAAATATTACAGCCTTAATGTGCTGTGACCAGTTTACAGGGGAAAAGGAGTGACTTTAATCCCCCCCAATTAGCATCAGCTCAATCTCCAGCTCACATCACACCATTTCAGGATCTCCACTTTCTTTTCCCAACCTCTGCTAACCCCGGGCTGCATTTGCAAGTTCACCATGTCTGAGCTGTTTTACATGCATTTTACACCAGAACATCTTACTCCTGTTTTTATGTTTAATCTCTGGAGATATAACGGCCTGTATGGAATGCGTATTCCATTTTAACTGTGCTGGTGTATTTGCAGAAAGCCTTTTTCTATCTGGCAGCTACTACTTTGCATGCAGCCAGTAGGATGCTTCCACCTGGTCCTCAAGTACTTTTCCACCATCATATAATATTATAAGATATTTACCACCCAGTCCCAGAGCAATCTGTTTTAACAGATCTCACCAAGGGCTTTCCTTTCACTTTTCTCCCCTCTCCATGCCTGCAGACATCAGCCTCACAAGGAGCATCTCCCCCACATGCTGCCAGCACTGGAGGGAGATGGTGCAATGAACCTAGAAGGCTGACTCTGCATCTTGCAAGTCGCTGTATGAAACCATTGGCTCCATGTTTTTGCCTCTCTTTCTGCCTGTAAATGTAGAGGTGTGATGTACTTTGATGGCTAGAAAAGCCCCTTTTCCCTTCTAACTCCTCCCCTCAGAAAACAGGCAAAAATAGGCAACAGAATGAAAAAATAAAGCAATTAATAATTATTTTCTTGTGCTACTTATCTCTGTGGTAACAGAGGTAGCACTAAATATCCTTCTGTTCCCATCTTGTGCTGTTGCAGGAAATTTAATGTGTTTGGTGAACTCCTCTGCTTGAAACAATCCCAAATATGAGAAGGGAAGAAATAGCTATTTTCATGAATATAGAAATTTAAAACAAAACCTCACATTCTATGATTATGATAACAGCATAAATTATTTATTATTCACATAATGTGGATCTCAAAACTATCCCTAGGGCCATAGGGTGTATTGTTACAGGTGAGAGTGGGTATCAGGTATTTTGGAAGGATGCAGCAATACCAGGGTGTAAGCTTGGCACACTGTCAGGACAAGGATGTGGCAAGGTACATTATGACATTGAAGCTATCCAGAAGGTATGAGGGGATGTGAAAAGCACAGACCCCTCCTACACCACAGCAAGCCAACTTGTGCCCTCAGCATGCACAGCAGGACCTTTCTAAGGAGGCTTATAAAGGTTGCTGCAGAGCTACTTTCCACTTAGCCTTACGAAGAGAGCCAATACCCCCAATAACCTTTGATGTAATACTGCTCTTGAAGAAGTCAGTGGTAATCTCTGTGTTGCTTGCAGTTGAGTCCATAACTCCATAAGTACAGAGGCCTCAGAAATATAGAAAGAGCAATTTCAATAAAAATGTCTAAGACATATTTTCTAGGCTTGCCAGGGCTATAATCTTGGTGTCTTCCACAGCTGTAAGTGATCATGAAAGTCAGAGAATTTACCCAAGGCCAAATCTGGCCTCTTGTAAGCCTCCAGTGGGCACAAGGTAGAGAGCAAACACCAAATGTGAAAGAAGTGTAGGTATTTTACTGTGTGTAGCTTGTTCTTAAACTTCTGCAAAGTATCATTACTGTGAAAAGCTCTTTGTGAGCTAGAAAGTCTGGGTGAGAAGTATATTCTTCCCTAATGATTTGGCCTAGAACTAATAATAACAATAACAATAAAAATCAACCTAAAAATTAAAATGGCTGCTAAGCTCTGTAATCAATTCTTCCCTCATTGTAAATCTTGTGTGGTCTCATTTCTGTTCAGCATCGAAACAGGAAATGTTGTTTTCAATGGAATTGTTACAAGGGACTTCTTTGTTATTTGTACATGCAACACTTTGCACAACAAGGCCTTAATCCTGAATTAAGTAGGTGGTACTGTAACACAGAAACTAATTGCATCACGTGTGGGAGCATTATTATTGATGAACATAACGATAGTCAAAATAACAGTATTAGTTAGGGATTATTAAGTAGAAGAGGTTAACTTTGAAAGGAGTTTCTCAGGAATTCAGGTCATGCGGCTTCTATTACAGGCACCAAAATAGTATAAATATCCAGCACTGTACCATGAACATGGTGTCTGCCAATTCTGCTTTTCTTCTGGGATTTTACTTGAAAGTTTTGCACTGGTCACAGCTTTTTCTGGAGAAAACAAATCTGCCATGGCTGCTTGTCCTGATGTCTGCAATAGTGCTGTTGGAAGAAAAGATTTGCATGGAAAACGCCTGGTACGGATAGGATGGGAAAGTTCAGGGAATGAGCTCACCTCCTCGATTCTCTTCTAAATCTGGGAAAGGGGGGTTCCCCCAGTGGAACTTTAAATATTTGAATCTCTTTCCCTAATAAACTGCTTTCCTAATAAACTGCTACCATATGTAAATGCTAACTGTTCACTGACTCTCAATACCCACCCAGAGCTTCTCACCAGGGTACTGCTACTCCTGCACACAGCACATACTCACACCACAATAAAAAGTAGCAGACTGTGCCCCTTTAATAAATTACACCATAAATTTTACAGAGTTTACCCCAGTGACTTTTAAAATCTTGCTTTGGTTGTGCAACATCATCTTGCAATAGGAAACATCCTTCAAATGTTTAGGTTAGAGGAACAGAATTTAATCCACTCAAGTGTAATAAATAAATAAAATGCACCATCTCTTCAAAAGGAAATACAAAAGGGAGACAAGCAGCTTTGATAGCTGATAATAAGAGTCAGTATTTCATTTTCATTTTATTCAGCAGCTGGTCTTTTTCCTAAAAGTCTGGTATCTATGACACTGAGAATTAACTTAAAAAAGTGAAGTGCTGCAAAAGTTGTTTTGCCCTGAAATCTTCTTCTAGTCCAAGAATTAAGAAAAAAATAAAATCAAGATATTTCAACAGTGACACAAGTCTCCCACACAGAAACTTTCAGTAAATATCATCATCCAGGACCTGAAGATAAGGAGAAATAGAAAGCTTTAAAGCCCAATGATTACTCTTCTGTGGTCATCTTCTGTGGTCTTCTGTTAGTCCCATAGCAGGTGAGTATTGCTGAGAAATTGAATTGCTAGTTCTGCCAATACGATGATAAATTCTGGGGCTCTGGATGAGCACATTTTGCCTTCCTGGAGTGCTACCACAAGTGTTCATAGTCACGGCTGTGGTACTGGAAAACCTTGGTCTTCACCATGAGGAAACAAGCTCTTGTGCTAACTTCAGAAGCTGATGGAAAACTGATCACCCTATAGAAAGCATGACACAGCACTGAAAGGACAAGTCCAAAGTAGATTTATAGCCGTGATTCATGAACAGTACAGATCAAATTCAAACCTAAGAAAAGCAGGAGGTGCCCCCAGTAAGACCTGGCCTGAATGGTTCTTGAGCACTTCAGAAGCAAGCACAAGCTCTTCAGTGATTCATGAGTGAGCTGTTCTATATTTGTGACTTTCAGCATTGCACTTGATCCTGCCTTCCATTCTGCTGCAGCTTCACAGGCAAGGTTTCTGGTGCATGGGTCCGTAGACAAGGGGATACTAATTGCTATTTAGGACTGGAGGGAGGAAGGAAGGAAAAACCAGTTGTTAAATACCACTGCCCACACAAATACATATGTGTGAGCTCCCCCACAGTGAGCATGGCACCAGCACAGCCTTCCAGGGTTTTTCCACCTTTTTCATAGGTTTTCAACATTATCAATAACATTATTCATAAAATGGTGTATTTACCAATGGGTTTTGACTGAAATTTAATAAATACAGTTAAACCATTATTTTTTTTTTCCCAAGAAGAAATGAAGAGTGAAAGGTTTACTTTAGGAAGATGCAACACCTGAGAGTAAATAGAACGCATGTTAGGGTTATTCATGATTGTTTCCATAATAAAATCCAAGAACCACAAACAAACCAAGAAAAAACCCTGAAAAGACAAGAAAATTTGAGACATTGCTACTAGTGAGGAACTGAGAAGCATAAGGGGGAACTAATACCAACCTAATTCCGCAGCAGAAAATGAGATGCATGTCACAGGTGTATGCAGCATGACAGCCTTGCCTGCTTTGAGCCAGCACACCAATGTATTGTCAAAACATGGGTCTGAAGACCATATAAAGAGCATTGGAAGACCTGGAATGGAAGAGTGATCCTCAGAGCCTCTGCAGATGACAGAGTATGATAGTGTTCCTACACCAAATGTGTAAGCATTGATTAGCTTCAACCTAGCTTTAAATCATGTATCTTCCCTGAAAATCAAGCAGGCTTTCAGCAACACCCCTGGTGCTGACCTTCGGACTTCTTGCTTTACTTTAGCAGTATAAAGGGGCCTCACCCAGGGTTCTAAATCTGGCCTTTGACATATCAGAATTAATCCTGATTTGGGAGGATTCATTAATATCAAGCACCTTTGTTTACTTTGAGAGTGAGATCAGGACTCCCTTTGAGTCCTGTACTGTGCTTTTGACTGCCCTTTCTGCATGCTGTACACAGTAGTTGGACATGGTTTGTAGACCTCTGTAGCTGTTATTCTTCATCAGGAAGATGGCTTTTAGCTGCAGGGGTAAACCTCACTCCATGCTGGGCAAATGTTGGGTGGAAAAATATTTCACAATAGGAAACAAGTTGGAATAAGTCAGAAAAGAGGAAGTCAACCAATCCACAGTGCTGTTTGGTTTTGGTGTAATATTTCAAAGTCCCCTATTTTGAAATTATTAGACCACCAAAAAAGTGAAAGTCTGCCAAAAATTACTGTAAAAGGTAATAATTGTTAATAACTTGGCATCTGCTTGCTCATTTGAGCTGCATGGTTTTGGCATTCATTAAAGACAACATTGTAAGCAAATAAAAGAGCAACTGCCTGGCACATAACTTTTTTAACCACATCATAACTAAATATTAAACGTGAGTTTTTAATTCAATTTGTAGTTTAAATAAGGATCTTCGCAATAATTTATTTTAAAAAGAAGAGTCAACCCCACAAGCAGTCATAGAAAGATTTTAATGAAATAATTGCAGTGTCCTTGACCTCAAAATGATCCTTTTTCTGAATTAGCACAGGAATTTAATTAAATCTAAAAAAAAAAAGCTTTCATTTTAGACTTGAGTTACAAATATTTAGAGGTCGAGGGCCCATGCAAGCCAATGGAAACATTCCTGTTCATTTCAGTGAGCTTTGGATCAGGCCCTGTATGGCTTTGCATATCTCATTTCACAGGATGGGCCTAAGGTCACTGCAGGAGAAAATCTTAGCCCAATGTTATCTGAGGTCTTACATCCCATGGACCACGAAAGCATTTGCATAGCAAGGACAAGCCAGTAAACAGCAAAAGCTAAGCCATCTTTATTCATCTTACCTTGCTATAACTGCCACAGTTTCAAATGATTACTGAGGGTCTGAGGTCTCCTTTTGTGTCCTTTTCAACAGCTGAGGCCATTCTGACCTGCGAATGAGGTCACTAAATCTCTGTACCTAGCCTCTGCCAGAGATGCAGTCTGTTCTTGCCAATGAGTATCTCCCACCACTTTCCACCAGAGTTGTAAGAATTACAACACAGGAGTGCCAGAGACTCATCCAAAGGTCACTGGAGTCAGGAGACACCTTTTCTATTGACTTCAGTGGGATTTGGACCAGATTCTTACTCACCATTAACAAGTCAGCATTTACCAGAAGTGATATCTGAGGTTCCAGCTATTTCCTGTTCCCAGTATAGGGCAAGTGGTGATAGCTGGGGTGTCATCCAGTGGTTACATTTGGTGTTTCTGACCTCTAAATGAGCTCCTTCATCCCAGTCCAGTATACGCAGGGCTCTGTGTTTCATGACCAGAAGCAGAAGGGAGGGGAGCAGGCTGCAAGAAATGCATCTTTCTTTACTCATCCCTTTGTTATGATCCCAAGCAGGGAATAATTTTTAGGGGGGCTGCAAATAAGGCAATGAAGTTTTAGAAAGAGCGGTCTCTAGAAGGTGCTGGTGAAATTCCTGCCCAGTTCCTCAAGTCGGGTCCACAAAGAAGCAGATGACAATTTTGCTTGAGTCAGGACAAAATGAGGACAAACTGGGAAAGAAGCCTCAATCCCAGCACACAGTCAATAGTGTCATCTTTCAGAAGAAATTTCTTCACTTTCAAAAGGATCAATGTCTTCTTATTTTGGTTCAGCAGAGGCCTGGTTTATTACACAGCTTTTGTTTTTATTAGGGAAATACACTAAACTGTTTTCTCAAGACTTGCCAAACAGCTTAAACCGTAATACCATTAAATTTGAGGTCCTACTGGGAAAAGTAATGCAAACTTAATTAAAGTTAACCAGAGTTTTCTCTTTGTGCAGGCCCACGTTTCACTGTGTTGGAGTTCACTTATAAAGCATTTGCTTACCCAGTGCAGTGGCAGTGCTCAGGCTGGAAAAGGTGATGCAACAACCTGGACTGCCAGGGTGGGAAACAGCAAGAAGAGAAAGGGGGAATGAGCAATAGATATAGATGGAGAAGAAAAAGAAAGAAGGAAAAAAGGGGCTGTTTTCCTACTCTGGTGTAAAACATTCTGACTTTCATATTAAGCTTCATGGCATCCCCACAGCTTTCACAGGGATGGGGTCTGGAAGAGTGTGTGGTGTCTCCAAAGGGGGTGAGGGTTCAGACACGAGAAAACAGCTACAGGGGTCAAACATTAATCCTTGCAATGTAATCTTTGCAACATTAATATTTGTAATATTTCTTTTGTTTCTCGCTTTCTTCCTTTTTACCCCAAGATATTCACAGCATCTCCTTGGGATGCCTCCTCTGTACGTGGCAGTTACCTCTCCCTGCTGGCAGGAGCCTGGCAGGGAGCAGGCAGAGATGCAAGTGTTCAAGAGGAAGGATGAGCTTCAGAGTCATAACATTTCACTCCCAATAAATGAGCATGGTGAGGAGACACAATGATTGCATCTCCCTGTCGCAAGTCAGAAATAAGGCTCCTATCCTGTCGCCTTACAAAGCATTAAATATCCCCACGGTTTTTAGGACAAGGGTGAGGATATGGCACCTGATGTTTGGCTAGGTGCCATCATAGGCAATAGGTTATTTTGGCCATCAAATATTTGCCTGTTGGTTTGTGCTGGAGACTTTTTCCAGCATTGCTCAAAAAGCCAGTGTGCTCCACCCTACAGCTGAAGCATGACAGTGGAGGATGCAAAAAAATAAGGGTAAACTCATCTAGAAATATGACAGATTATACAAAAAGTCATTCTGGATGCCATCTTTTTCCTCTTGGCATGTGCTGGTCAGGAGGTAGAAATTTGGCAGCACCACTGGGCCATGCAATGAGAATAAGACGTCAACCCAACTGACTGCTTGTCATGGGTTCAGCAGTAGAGTCCAGGATGCCAAGAGCCACCATTTCTGGAATTAAAAAAAAAAACAGTGAAAAAATCCCATGGTAACTACATTTTAAAAGGAGAATTCTCTTAGAAATTGCTCATATACCTGGTCTTCATCACCAGCCCAAGGGATGATTTTTCCAGGCCATGTATCTTGCAAGGTAATAGGTAGTGATGAATATGTAAAGGCAAAGTTCAATATAGAATTCTGCTTCTCACATCAGAAAAAGACAAAGCTGTCTTGTGATCTATTTGTCCTGTTAAAACCCCATGAATTTTGAATAGTATATTTGAACTGTTTTGTTCTTTCGGGTTTTTTTTTAACTGAGTGAGGGTAATCAACTATTTAACATAAACAAGAAGTACACAGAAAATAAGCAAATGGAAGTGGAGGTGTAATTCAGAATGACTAATGCTTGGTCATAGATAATCTTTTAATTTTTCTTAATTTTAATTTTACATAGTTTTTTTTATTACCCTTTTATATCAGATATCTGTAATAGCTCTGACTAGTAATTTCCTAGCTATCACTATTTCTCAGCTAAAATTCGGAGCTCTAAAAATGTACACAATATCTTTGCATTTGCAGAGAGTCTGGAATACTTTATGGAAGAAAAAGTGCTTCACTGATGCTGAGGCCAAGATTATCTTTTTATTGATCAAATGGATAACAAAATTATGTGGCTTTGGACAATTCACTTTGCCTGTTCTTTCTCTCCCAAATTGTAAATTAACTCCACTCTGCTCCTTGAGGGGGGGAATGAAGTTAGCTTCAGGTCTGCTTGTGAGGCACTCTGATGATGTTGAAATGATGGTATAAATAAGGATGAATTATTTATGTAGGCAGAAAATTCTCTGGGATTAATTCCTTGTGGGGAGGTAATTCACTGGACCTTTTCTATTTTCCTTGCTGCCACCTCATGGAAACCGAGGGCATCAGCAGTGATTTGTTTTTGTTTTTACCCCCCACAGCACTTAGACATGAGCTGTTGGAGAGCACCACACGGTATCTGTGTGTCGATAAGAGAGACAAGAATAGCATTTCAGTCCTCAGAGAATTAATTTGTTTCCTAAAAACTGCCCTGGTTGTGAAGCTATCACTTTCCCTTTTATCCAGGCATTGGTAACCAGGACTGAAAAGCCACACGTCCCTTCCTGCAGGGGCACTTCCTGACCAGAAATGAATGGTGGGACATCTCTTTCTTTCCACTACCCCTGGAGAACAGCAGTTTTTTGGGAGCAAACTACGCCTACACGGAAAGTTCCCATTTCCTCCTCAAAACAACAAAAAAAAATTAAACCGAAAAAAAAAAAAAGGCTCTTGTCTCCTCTGTTCCACAGCCGGGGCAGGTTCCCGCTTATACTATACTGTGGCCCTTGCCTTGGCTGGCTGCCTGAAACTCCCGTCTGTTTTCCAGACAGGAAATATGAATCAAAATAACATGACATAAAAACAGTAATTAGCTTTTGTGTGTGAGGCTGCTAAGGCCTTAATGAGGAACAGGCTCGTAATAAAACTCTTGGCTACTCTCTCCAAAACTTACTCTCTCACTTGTTCGCCTGTTTAGTTCATCATTTATTTTCTTGTAAGGAAAAGTGAGGAGAGAAAGAGACACTATCTGTAAATTGATCCTCCCCACCCTAGCTGAATTATCATCAAATGTTTTGGCAGGTTTTACCATTTGCTGGGGATATTTCTCTCTTACAATGCTCATCTTTCCCTGTGATCCTTTGCTGCTTTGCATAGCACCTTTAAAGATCTGATTTGAGCAGTAGCTGAGATGTTATTGAAAGTGTGTGATCCTCTAGGTCATCTGGGGCTACCACACTCTTCCAAGGACATTTTCTGTATAGCAATTCCATCAAGTGACCTGGGACAGTTGGTGGTGTCTCCAAGCACCCTTGTGCCTTCGAGCAATGTGAAGGATGCTATGGAGCAGCAGGTTCACCATGAGACCAAGGGAGCTATGCCACCACACAGCCAGATCACCTCATCTAGCACCCTTAGCAGAGAAAATTGATCCCAAAAGGCAGATAACAGTCCAGCTCCTTATGTACATGAATGTGCTTAATTTCTGTACAAAAAAAGCTTCAAGTTGTGATAGTAAACTCTTGTCTCAAACCTGGCATCGTATGGACTCAGATTAATGTGTCAAATGAGACCTGCCTTGGCAGCGATGCTACCAAAAGCACTTGCAGCAAGTACTCAGAGTTATGCAGAGGTTTGCAAACTCCTGGACTTGTCTTCAGCATTACAACAGTTTGCTTATAAAAACAACTATACCCCCTTCCCAGACAGACACAGATGTATGTAGAGATGAGTGATATGCTGTTATAACTATAGGAGCTGAGGACCACCAAATACCTCACTGGTCTTGGTCCACTATATAAACCCTACTTTGATATCACTTTCCCTGATATAACTATAATGAAATCTCTTTATGTAGACCCTGATAAATTTCTGTACGTCTTTATCTGCGCAACTGTATGTTCCCCACCAATTTTAATGAGTTGTGATTTTGAGACGAAGTCCCTTTATGGTCAGCCTATTCAGAGCTGCAGAGCACTGATGCAAGCTCTTTGCATAGTTTCTAGCAACAAACAGCAAACCTTTTCTAGGATCTGTCATCATCCCATGCACATAATGCCATATTGCTAGCAGACCTAGTGAGTTTTATCAAGTGGGAGGGAAGAGAGAAGTTGTGTCCCTGTTTTTCCAGAGGCTGTGTTCCCACTTCCCACTTATTTGCTGGGGTATAGCACAGGAAAAGACAGCAAGGACTGCAAGCTGAGTGTTAGGGTGTTTTGAGAGAGTATCCACAGATTATCTCCTGTGGAACAAAGCATGGACTCTCCTGGAAAGCTTCTTTCTAACCTCATGCCACTGCTCTGTGATGCTTACCAATTAATTAGCCATCTGTCAAAGCACCTTGGCTGCTGACAGATAGTTTCCATTGCTTAGTGCTCTACCTCACAGCTGGCAAAGCCCAGCAGTGCTGCTGGAGCCGAAGAAAGTATGTTCTGGGAGACCTCAAAATGTGCTGTAATATTTAACTCCAAGTGCTGTTTACATGGTAATACCAGATTAGAGCTAGCAGGAAAAAAACTTTCCCTGGCAATTTCTCAATGGAAAATGCCATCCAGTTGAAATCAAGACTTCCGATCAGAATAGGTTGCTGTCAATGAAGTGTTGTTCCAGTTTTTTAAAAGGTATTGTTTTGACTAGGTTTAAGTATTGTCTTTGGACCTTGTTGGACAGAAATTACTTGATTTTTTTTGTCCTAAGTGTCTTTTCATAACAAAAGTGATTTAATTTTATGCTTTGAATAATGTATGTTGAAAAAGAAGATATTTTGTTCTGATTCGTTTTTTTCAGAATAGGCTATTTTAATTCATCCCATATATTCATCCCATTTTTTTTTTCTTTTTTTTTTTAATGTGGTTGAAGAGAAAATATGGTTTTCAAAAGATTAGAGTTTTTTCCTGATTTGGCTCTAAACTGAAGTTTGAAATGTCAGAATTTCAAATGGACTTCCAGTGAAGTTCAACCCGTTCCATTGTGTAAAGCAAGAAGAAAACCCACATAAAACGATCAAATTGATGTAGACATTTATTACTTGTGAGAGTTGTAAAAGCATCACATGGCTTTCTCATAAAAAGTCATAAACCCTATTTACAGTCCCTGCATTATTATTCTAGTAACTAAAACCAGTGCCTCTATGAAGTCCATGAGTGTTTAGCTAACTCTCTCACAACTAGTTTGGAAAAGCAGAAAACACTTACTGTTTTCAGAGCAGGGGGATTGTATTTTACATGTATTTATTTATTGTGTTTACCTCTTACACTTATAGCTTGGCACCTACCCAGAAGGTCAAAGCTATAATTATTTACACTGCATGATAACAAATGCAGAAACCAAATCAGATAAGTGTACCCATGCTTTTGTGAAAACTAGTGGCGTCTAGGTTACATTTCAGCATCCAATCGAGTTAAATGCTTTAGAAGACAAACCATAATCCTGTATACAATGGAGCATCCAGCACTTACTTGCAGCTTCAGGCAGTGAGTGGTTACAGGTGAAATTTATTTGAATGATCA
This sequence comes from Psilopsiagon aymara, assembly GCA_024733675.1. Classification (NCBI taxonomy): domain Eukaryota; kingdom Metazoa; phylum Chordata; class Aves; order Psittaciformes; family Psittacidae; genus Psilopsiagon; species Psilopsiagon aymara. Next base: position 57,397 of record JANRGW010009982.1, read on the forward strand.
TAAAGTCATATGGCACATTAAAAAAATCTACAGGGTTTTGGATCAAGTCCAGGCTTTTCCTATTCGGAAATACATTTGAAAGAAAGAGACATTCAGAAAGGTTCGTTTGTTGTTCCATGTTCTTAGCTCAGTGAAATCAATGAAGAAAGGTCAGCTCCAGAGAGAGAATTTAGTTATCCCATTAACCAGCAGTGTTGCTATTGCAAACACATTGTATTTGGGTGTTGTCATCTCTGGAATAGCGCACCAAAGCTTTTAGACTGAAGCCAAAGCTTCCCTCAGACTTTCTCATGTGAAGAGCCTCTACATTGCCTACAAAAAAATGATGCCCCCCTCATTCTTTAAGGAAAGTCCAAAGCAGTTCAGAAGCAGGATCAGCTGGATATGTTTGCAGGACTTTGCTTTATTTGGGGTCTAAGTGAAGGGATGTCGCACTCCTTGCACTGATTTTGAACCTACAAAACTTGGACTTAGAGAACATGATCTCATTGACTGTAGCATGAGTGCTAAATGTTTTCTTACTTTTATTTTCTCTCATTTATCATCCTTTACAGAGCCAACAAGTTAATCTAAGAGGATGAGTGAGCTCTGCTTGTCGGTGGAATGTCCCTGTGGAAGATTGTCTCACACAGGTTTCCTACTGCTGTCACTGTACTGGCACAGCATTGCTATACCCAGCTATGGCAGCTTTTCACTAATGGGTCACTGTCATTTTCATTAGGAATACATGGAATACAGGCCTAAACATGCTTAAATCCAGCCAACTTTTCCTTACAGATCTGTGAACTTGGGTCTGTTGGCTGAGCTCAGCCAGATACCAGTTTCCAGAGTCTGAAACTCAGCTCAGACCAGTGTCTCAAAGGCCGAAACGTTGGAGGACAGCCATGGGCAGTTTAGAGATCTATCACCACTCTTCAATGGATGTAGTGCTGCTACCCCCCACCAGCTCACCTCACCTGAGAATGCCCCCAAAAATAGTCTGCACAGAGCTATTTTTAATATCTGAGCCATGCAAAGAAAACACTTATGTTCTTAAAACATGATTGAACCCACAGTAAAGTTCCCCTCTTAGAGAGGGGATGCCCCTTTGACTGCAAGAAGACGTATTCCTTTCCTGTCCACTTGGACAAATTCAGAGGTAACGGTGCCATATCCTCCTGTACTCTCGCTCCCACTTGCAGCATTCCCTGACTCATTACATGCTCATTACATGCTCAAAAGACACATGGTATTAGTCTTTATGATTCAATTATTCTGCGGTAGAGCTTGGACGTGTGCAATATATTGAAGGCCTTTGGGAGACTATCAAAATTTAATAGGGAAAGTATGGCATTTTTTAATTTTTGCTTCCAACCCTTGCTGTCAAATGATTTGTTTGCTATTTTTATAAACACACTACAATACCACTGGGGAGGTATGGGGACAAGGATAAACTGATCTGACTAATCCAGTTCAAAAAAGAAGGATGGATTAACCCCTCAAGTACCCCTCCTTGGGATTTCCAGATGTTCCGGGATGAAAACCAGGTCCATCTGGCATCCTGTAGTGGAAAACTGCCTTTTGCTGTGCAGCAGGGCATGGGGATATAAGACCAGTGGGTACATCATTTTGTATATCAGATATCCTTGTTGCTATGTTTGTGGTTAAGTATCCATAGGGATAATATTTTGTACGCAATTATTCTGCAGCCCTGGCTGTGTTCTCATTCTGAGTTTCTCAGAAATAACTTTGCACATGGAGATGTTGCCTTGTTGAGCCATTTCTATCACTGGCACCTCCTTTCCTCCATACTATTGACCTCCACTTTGGCTTGCTTCTCTTGGAATTGCTTAACCAGTTCTTCAGTCTTTTCTGGTTCTCCCAGGTTCTTTAAGATGAGCTCTTTAGCATCCTTCTTCACCATGCTTGTTAAGGCCTTGGAACTTCTGTCCTCCCCTTTCTCCATAGGCTTCCTGCCTGAAAATCCTGCCTGATCACATGTTTTCTTGTGTGGACAAATATCCTAATCTGCTCTTGTCCTTCTTTTTCTTCTTTATTTGTTCCTCCCATTCAGCAGTTGATCATCAAGTCCGACTTGTTCATTTCAACCCAGCACTCCTGAGGTCTTGGTCATATACCATACAATAAAACTCACTTCTTTCTCAATCCACACCCCCAGGGCTCTACTTCTTCTGTCTTTACAACCCTTCTGTCAGCACCTGCAACCTTAAGGTTGTCTTTTAAGCGTGTCTGTGATTTCATAGTTCTTGCTCTACTAACTTAAACTTTCTGCAGTAAACATCTGGCAGGGGCAATGTGCGAGCCAGAACTTTATTTTACATGAAGATATTCAATGTAAAATATCTCTGCCCCACTGCCTTTGAAATGCAAAGGTGCAAAACCACTTTTCTTGTTGACTTCTCTTCTTATGCTTGGGAAAAGTGGCATTCCTCTACCAAACGCTCAGCACTTCCTCCTTTTCCCTCTTATTCCATTCAACTCATGAAGAATTTTCTACACACTTCCTTTTGGAGGTCCAAAAGTTACACAACATTAATGTAGCGTTGGGCTCATCATAGATTAGTAGCAATGAAATACCTCTTAGTGTTTGGTAGGTTTAACCATCTGCTTTAGCACCACCTGTTCTCCAACATGTTCTACTTATATACCACAATTTATTTTTGTACTAAAGGCAAAATACACTGAAAAATAAATTGTATGCTTTTTTTCTGCACTTCTTTCCTTGGAAGGATGGCCTTGGAAGTGAATCCTGAGTGGGTCTTTACCTATGAATCACTGTCTGTAAAGAGTCTGTAGCTCCAACTGCTAATCCCAGTGGGCAATGAGGAACTATTCTCGCATGTGTGCATTTGTATAGGCAGAGAAGCATTGACATCTGCATCTGTCTTTGATTCAAGAAAATGGCAAAAAGAAGTAATATCACTTTACACAGACAGGAGACAGTTCCAAATCATGTTACATTTTGTATGATAATGGTTTTTGAAAGATGACTCATTCAAGCTTGTCAAATTAGCCATTACATTTACATAGCTCTTACGGGAACTGCTTAAGCCAGAACAGGAAGTTAAAAAACAATACTGAAAGAAATTCAAATGGGATTGCTCTATGCCTTTCATCCTTAGCATTTTGTCTCTCTTTGTTTCACGTCAGAGAAGCAAAGGGACAGGTACAGAACACTGAGTAAAAAAAATCTCCCAAACATATTCTTTGGAACACACTGGAGATTAGAAAACATTCTGGCAAACTTAATCATTTGTCACGTGTGTGTAATTAAATAGCAGCTTTCTGACGAAGAAGGAGAATAAGTTTGTTCAGGGGACAAGCATGCTGACCACCTGATTGCTCAAACACTTGTACAATATTCTGTACACATCAAAGCTGTAGCATTGGGTCTTGGCGCTGTGACTCCAGGCTCTGCAATCAGTGTATAAACTATCCTCCCCAGTGGACCCCAGCTTTCTGCCAAGGCTGAAGTTGAAGTGTTTGGGACTTTTTAATGCCAGATTTGCCTGTAATCCTTGATTCCTGTTGACCTTTTCACTCAAGTATCTTTAGGATGATGAGAAAGTTTTCTCTAACAAAGGTGACAAGGTGACAAGAATTGGGCAGTATGAAAAGTGAACTTGGAGGGGGGGTGGGGTCTCGATGAGTTCTTTCGCTCAAGCCTGAATGCTAACAGATAGTCAGTCCTTTGTTCAAACACCTGAGTTACTGCCTCAGAAACATACTTTTTGATGTCATTCCTGCATCCGCCATGGTGCCAGAGATCCTGGCGACTGCTCACTCACTGGGAATGACAAATATACATTGAGTTTCCTATGATGAGACTCTCTCAGCTGTCAGTGCAAAGATTCCTAATGACTACTTTTGGAAATCAGCTCCAATGTGGACTTACCAATGTGCATACCACAGAGGCTCTACCTCATGCAATTTTCATGCCTTGTCATGTAAGCCTTAGCTATGAAGTCAATGTTTGAAACCTGTTTTAATTATCTTCAGTTCCACTCTCGGAGAAACATGAGTCTCAGTACAAGCAGTGGGCAGAAGAAACAGAATTTTTTCATCATGTCTTGGCTTCTGTCTCTCTTTTTTATTCCTAATCTCAATTCTTGCAACAGAGTTGTTTTCTTTTTTTTTCTTCCCTTTCTTATTTCAACCGTGACTGGAAAAGATTAAAGCCTGACGTCACTGCTTAGGAAAAGGGACCTCTTCCAACAGGGCATGCTGCAGAATGCAAACGGCAAGGAGCAGTGGGTGATTGAAGCTTTTTGAAACAACAGTATTAATACTTCGCAATTGCACTGTGCACAACCTTTTAACTAAGGGCATCAGAGGCTGGATTCTGTCTCCCTCACTCCTGCTTGGTAATACTTTTGTCCATGACTAAACCTCAGAAGTACAACTTACAGAGCAAGGCAGCAGGTGGAGGCTGCCAAGCCATTAAATTTTGTAACTTTCTTATTTAATGAAAATCTTGGTCCATTTGAGACTTTTTATAGTATGCATTCATATATATGCCACATGTCACTCATTTTTACTTTGTCTCAGTGTGGCTGCTTTGCTTAACCTGACACAGAACAAAGTTTGACTGGTTTATGCTAGGAAATCACAAGAACAATGGACTCTCTGGAAGAAAGGAATCTATTCTGGGGGAGCAGAAGAGAGCAGTGACCAAGCAGGGTAGGGCTGAAGGAGACTGAGCTGCCCCAGCCAGTTATTCAACTAGTGGCAGGGATTGACCCATGTCACAGTACTACCAAAGAATTCTTGTGTTACCACCACTGGGAAAAACTTTAGGAAGGAGCTCTGGCAAGTTTAGTTCTTTCAGTCTGAGATCTCTCTGACCCTCACAGCATCCCTTGTCTTTCTGCCAACGATTACCATCAAACTAGCAAGTGCAGCAGGCTTATTAGCATCAAAAATAGTTGATTCAAGGGCAATTCCTCTGGGTTAGTCCTTGGTGCAAAATGGTGGTGATTAATACTCCTTCAGCTGTATCAGCAAGGGTCAAGTGTGTGCTATCATGCAGCCACAGAGTTAGCAACAGAACTTGCCATCATTCTCTGACTTGAAGAGCTGGTGTTTAAAAGCTGTCTGAGTCTCCAGTGTATTTACAATTCTCTTATAGATTTGTCAGCATCATGAAGGGCCACACAACTGAACATTCCCCTCTGCAAGAGCCAGGAGGCAATACTTTGTTTGCCACTCACACAATTTGCACAGAAACTTCTTTTGCTCATATCCATATTTATTTTGCTTAGCAAACAGGGAGGCTTCTGCTTCAGCTTTAACTCTAAGACCCTCTTTTTTTGCCTCAGTGGTGAAGAGGTTCTCACCTTCCCCAGACACTGCCCAGCAAAAGTGAGGAGCAATGAAAAATAAACAATGAAGAGTGGCAGTGTTTCAGGAAGATGCTGCTGCTGCTCAGTCATTACACACTTGCACGTTTCCCCCTTTATATTTACTCATAATACTTAATTTATATCACTCCTACCACAGATCTTCATTGTAGATACAGAGCTTTAATGAAGTTGCACTTCTAGAAGCAAAATAATATCTGAGCAGTTGCTAACCTCCTGTGAGAAGAGGAAAACTCTTCAGGAAAAGGAAGAAGAACTACTTTTGTAATTTTCTATAAAAATCAACAAAAAAAATGACAACTCCCAGTGGCATATGGCTTTACTACAAAGGCAAAGATTTATACTCGCCTTGCCCTGGCGTGGGTCTGTTTTACCAAGCCACATACTTTACACAGCTCTGTGCTGCTGCATTGCATCTACTGCAGTCTGAGGTTTGCTCCACCAAATATCCCCTTTGCTCACCACAGCAGCCATCAGTCTAATTCATGTAGTCACGCTATTTAGACCTTGAATAGTTTTTCTCAGCTATGGTTATGTACAAGGTCTAAATATTTTCCTTGTGAAGCACAAACACCCCTTACACTTCTGGTTATGCACCCTCTTGAGGAGCTCACATGAGAACTTTTAATCAGCACCATATTTTGAGGACTTTCTTTTTATTTTTTCAGGAAAACAAACAGGCTCTGGTCCATGCTCACATTTTTATTTTCATGTTGCCCTTGACACATATAGAACCCTGACAAGCCAAGTTGTATTAATTTCCTTGATTGGCACCAAGAGTAAATTTACAGCTCACATTTCATTTCCAGTCTGCTGTTCTGAATTTCAGGCCCCTTCATGGAGTAGATACAACCAGAAGAACTTGGTGCACTTAATGAACACTGAGCTGCTTGGCTTCTCTGACACTTATTCTTCCATTTGATGTTACTGTCCCCTGAAAAACTGGAACAGGTCACCTGGGCTAGGACGGATGGGCAAGAAATTGTAAAAAAAGACTTATTTTTCAGGAGAAGGTTTTTTTTTCTCTATTTCAAAGAAAACAGACATTGCAGCAGCTGTGGGTTTTCTCAGACCCTGGAGATTGTGGTGACCTTTGGGATAGATTGTGGACCATCAGAAGCTAAATATGCTTACTTTGGTTAGCTTGACATGAGTTACAACTCTGGAATGCTGAGGTCCATGTTCTTGATATATTTAGGTATAACAAAGGGTTATAACATAAAATTAGATCAACAGATTGCTATCTGGCAAAATGAAGGCTGAAAAATGATAAATGCCACAATGTAATGGAGTTACACTCAAAACCTGGCAGCTCACTTGCCAACAACTACAAAATCTGCAATTTTTTAAACTTGTTTTCACAGAACCCTTCCTTATTTCCCAGTAGATCTAGTAAGATTTGACATAGCACTCCCCAAACCATTCATGGAGCCAGGTGGGGACACGGTACTAAGCCTGCTCTTCTGTCACCCGACAATGTCTGGACAGCCAGCTGTCCTAATGTTTAGACTCTCTATAAGTGTTGGTACTTCACTGAAGGTCTGTGAATATGAAAAAATATCAGTGACGTTTCTCTTTGGTGTAGTAGGTCTTTCGTGTGTATGAGTTCATTCTGAATCTATCACTGGCATGACTCTCATTCTCATTTGGTCTATGACCAGTGTCCACCATAATCCATCCAAGGACAACCATCATGGTCCCATGCTACACAAGTAGCCACCTCTAACCCATGAGAGCTGTTTAATTTTACAGCAAAGAGAAGAAGGAGAACGACAGGAATTGGGGGCTGAATTTCTTGTCACAAGCAGAGCTGTGTGACCCTGTTTGCTCTGGCACGCTGCCTTTTTATTTATATGGACTTGCAGTCATTTTTCACTGTGCAGGGACATCCCCTAGAGAGTCTATTTCAGAATGAAGTCTGTCTAAACTCTGATGAAAACTGTCATGTTACCTCCCTCTCCTAATTTGCCTTTCTGTATATGGGCCCCACGAAAAATGCAGCCACCCACAAAATGGTGGGAAGAAATCCATCCACCAACAATGAAACTGCTCAGGGATTTATTCTTTTGCACTTCACATCTTTCTGGGTTGCCACCTATGAAAGCCAAGCAGCAGTAAAGCCATTTGCCAGCAAACAAGGTTTGGCCACCTAATCAACCATTTCTATAGCCATTTGGGCTCACAGTTTGGCTGGAAAATAGGTTTTCAACAAGTTAACTAAGTAGAGCTACTACACAACAACCATAAAAAACTGCTTGTTGCTGTGGCCATCTGCTGCTTGAAGGCCACTGAACAATAGCTATTTTCAGGAAAATGTTTTAGCTTCTATATGTCTAATCAAAGCCAAGCCAATAGGGAGATAATATGTTGGTTGGTGGGTGGCCTTAATGATTTTACCATAAAAGTAATTGCAAAAATGCACATATCATGGGCTCCTGCTAATTCTGTAGCTAGATTTGTCATGTATGAACCAACATAGTAACCAAGCAGTGATTAGTGGTAGAGCAGCAGTATTAAAGTTATTAAAACCCTCTCAGCATGAATGCCAGTGTGATGCCCTTGCTTAATGTCACACAGGAAGCTTGATTTTAATGCCAATTCCAGCATTACCTCCTCTCAGACAAAAGGCCAAGGAGACAGCATGTGCTGTAGGTTCACAGGTGTTAGCTGGAGTCCTTTCCCCCACAGTATATGGTCACCCCTATGATTGCATGGATGATATCGCAACAGAGATTGTTTTCTTTTATACCTTCCTGAAGCTTTGAAGCTTTAGAGAAAATTCTGAGGTTCACAATCTTCAAGGACAGAAAGGACCATGAAGATCCATATTGCTAACAGCAGCTGCAGGAGGTCTCCATGGGGATCAAGACACAAAGGATGAGCACGACTTTTAGGGGAGTGTCAAATCCTAGTTCCAAATGGATCTCCCATGCCTACTTTCTCCTCCTCTTTGATCTTTTAGTATTCCAAAATTTAACTCTTCCTCTTACCATCTTACCTCTTCAGCCTGCCACTGGCCTGGTCCCCATGTATGAACAAAAATTAGGAAACCTATTTATTGAGACACTTGTACGAACCACACAGACACAGTAATTGAGAAAAAAGCAAAAGCACCTCAAAATATGGAAGAGTTTATCTCCATTACTTAGGCATACGCTGAAGCAAAGCTGTTAGAGCTGAGAAGAGGTATAAAATTGCTGTCACATAAATTTGGTTTCAATTTCTGTAAAGACTCATCCCAAAGCAACCCATGAGAGGTACCAGGTGAAGTGAATGCTGCAATATACCTGATTTTCAGGATTATTAAGCAGGGTGCTCAACTGTCATGATTCACAGGATAATGAAATGCTGCAACACAGCTTAAACACAAATTTGGAGTAAAAATCTAGCCAGTGCCAGCTATTAACAGGACATGATGGACTTTCTGTCATTGCAGAGAAGTTTCTGGGATGGAGCAGCCCTTTGAAACAACTGCCTCTACCTTTCTTTCATTTCAAAGTCACAGTTCTCTGTCACATCCTTCTATTGGCAGTCCAAATGATGGCCCAAAGCCCTTTGTGCCCGAGGACAAGGCTGCTGGCCCACCCCTGAGTCACTGGAGGAGCTGTGCCCACCCTTGGAGAAGGATGGAAACCCCATGGGCTCATGCTGACCTGAGAGCATGCAGTGACGTTAGCAGATAGCAGAGCTTAAGCACAAATCCAGAAAGCGTTGTTCTGTGCAAACCCTATGCTACCATTGGTGCAGGTTATCAGGCAGAAGGCATGGCTTGAAAAAGAGTTTACGGGAATCCCCACGGGACATATCCATCAGTGACCATGAATAGCAGTGACACACATGCAGCCTCCTGAGGAGGATATCCCTGTACTGGTACTAGCCATAAGCTGGGAGAATATTGAAGATGCTACTCTTAGTTTCTATATTTTTATTGCAGTATTCCCCTTAATGCCTGTTATGGGTCCTGTCAGAGGAAGGAAACGTGATCCTATGTGGCCATTCTTACATCGCTGCACAAGGTCAAATGCTTTGAGTCTTAAATTTCTTGCCATGGCTAGTGGGAAGAAGATTCAGGGCATTGAGAGACTTCTGTTAAGACAATGCGTGTGCAGAATCTTTATCACTCTATCTCAGCATGGCCAAACCTGGGCCACCTTGGGAAACCCTCATGTAAGTGTGCACTCTTCACTTCCAAAAACTTGTTTTTCTTCACCTTGAGGGAGTTGAAAATTCTTTGCTATTCCCTATCATGTAAAAAATGCAAAAGCACCTTCAATGCTGTGAGCACTGGTTAATTTTAAAACAAGTGAAGGTGAAAAGGGATGCTGCAGTGGACCCCAAATAACCCCTGGAAGCAAGAAACTGTATTAATGCTTGTAACTGTGCTGTACATCAGATACACCAGGTATCTCCAGCTTATACAGCATCTTCACCTCCAGTTTTGCTTTCATTCACAAGATTACCTCAGTACTGCAGTTTTCCTCCTGACATTTTGCCATTGTAAAATTCATGGGGATATTACAAATATTGACCTCATGTTTAACGAGGGAGTTGGCTGGCTTAAAGGGATGTATTCATGTGCATGTGTCTGTGTGTGCTTGTGTATATGTATATATATGTATTTTGTTGAAGATATATCATTCAGTTTCCACTAGGTAAGGTACTCAAGGGATGCACATGTGCAAGGAGACAATACTCTCATTTTTCTTCTGATATACATTTTGCTGCCATTTGTGTAACCTTTCTTTTCAGTTTGTTAATCAATTATACTTTGGGCTTCATCAGAGGGCTCTAAAGTATAACAGCAGCTGCTATTGTTACAAGGCAAAGAACAAATTGATTGATGGTGGGTAATCAAAGTAATATAGAGACTTGGCATAGGTAATATTTACTTTACATCTGTCGCTTAAGACATTTTACTGCCAATCAGTGCCTTCAGAAGGCTGGCTGGAACAATAGAGGTCTTTCTACTTAATTCCTCCTATTGACTAGGGCTTACACTGACAAAGTTCACTTGCTATGTAATCCTCAAGGCATGCACTCACTGCTGCAGCCAAGTTTTTAGATATATATCCCCCTGTGTCAGCGAATTGGAAAAAAGGCAGCTCTTTGGAGCCAAAGCATTGAAGGTGGTCCCTGAAACACAGCCCATGACAGTGTAAAATTGGCGTTGTCGGCTTTGGAGGTGTCAAAGTGATAGGAGTGCTTACAGGAACCCTCCCTGCAGCTGCTGGAGATGTGAAAGGCCTTTGATGGTTCACTGGTGACCACTGTTTGCAGGTCAAGTCTGGCCAGGAAGATCCTATGAAATAACAAATGTGAGGGGCGTTGGTGGGAAGCAGGAGGAGGGGTCCGATTTTCTCCATTTCTCTCGTATTTTAGTTGGGATTTTTTTTTCCTTTCCCTTTTCTTTTTGTTGTTCCTTCTTGCTGCAGAGACTGATGTTTACAAGATGACTCAGAAAAGCCACAGACCAGGAGTGGAGTGGAGGAGCAAGAAAGCTCTGAAAAGCACCCTGTGTACTTTCTCCAACACTTGCAAGAGCCACGGCAGCATCACCTCAGGCATTGTCAGGGGATGAAGGAGGGACACAAAGCTGCCTTCACCCTTCCTGGTTAAGGTGAGGAGCACGGTGTGAACAGGGAAGGATGAAAATGTCCATTTCAGCTGGAAGTACCTACAATGTATTCAGTTTTCAGGCACACACTTCGCTGACCTGAAAGATGGGGAAACCTGAATGAGTGAGTGTTTTGGGTTAGTGGGGCTGCAAGGCAAGACTCATTCCTGTTTACAGGGCAGCTGGGTGCTATATCAAAGCCCATGGGAATTTTACCGAAAGGCTCTTCTAAACCAGAGTTTTAGGGACATCACCTTCAAAAGCTCCTATAGATAAATGGATTTAGGTTGTTCTCCAAAACATCAGAACAAATGCACTTTTGGTGCATTTACACCCTTAACACAGGCACAGCACTCTGTCACTTCATATAAACAAAGCAATGTGTTTTAATTCACAGCTCCACTGGACACCCATCCACAGGGATTCATTTTGCCTGTAGCTTTTGGCGACTCATTTTCCCAGTGATCTTGGCACTTTATACCTGTGTCAATTCAGTTTCTGCATGAAATATCAGGTGAGAGTCTTTTGGTCACAGGCTCCTTCTCTTGTGCAGTAAAATCAGATCTCTGCCTTCCTTAAAACACACACTAAGCTTCTGTAGCCCACTTCTGCAGTTTACTTATCAGCCAGATTGCAATATTTTAGTAACTATTAAATTTGATCAAAGAAGCCACAGAATTTCATACATTAAGCACCAAAAAGCCAACCTTCTAGAGGTTTCTCTTACTGACACCTTGCTGTCTCACGAATGGCTTTTGTTTTTCTGCATGCACCATCTTGACTCACACCAAATATTCTCAAGAGAGTTGAAAATGAAACACCAGAGCCGTTTCCTGGGTTTCAAGACTCTCTTCTCCAAAGAGATTATATCCTCCTTTTTTGTTTTAAGGGTGGTGGGGAAGAAGGAAGAAAAGTGCTGGGTCTCTGCCAAAATAACCATCTAACTTCCAAGACGTGTCTGTCAGTAAGCTTGCTCTGGAATTTCCTCTGCATGTACTGGAGGGTTCAGTTTTTCCATAAAACCCAGTATTATGTAAGGGGCACTGACAAATATTTCCAGTTGGACCCTGAGATTGGAAATGCATTTGTGGAAGACTGACAAGAGATAACAACCCAGGTTCCCAAATCACAAGTCACCCTGGAGTCAGAGCACACTTGCAGCTCTTCTACTTCTCCATGAATAATAAAGAACTAGAATTAAGGAACTGAGATTTAACTGGCCCAGTTTAGATTATAATAGAGATAAATAGGGCTCAGTTGGATGTAAGTGTCATTAGTGTGCAATTGACAAACACAGTTATCGCAGCACTCAGCTCTCACCCAGCGCCTTGAGCATAGGAGTAGGTTTGCAGAACGAACGTGACAGTTCTGCAGTGTCCCCGAATATTGCATATCCCCAGCAAGGATTTCAGTGTCAGCACATTTTTCAGCTTTCACTAAGGGCTTGGAATGGCAGAGGGTGTTTCAAGGTCAGGCTGGGAGACATTGGCAGAGCTCTGTGTGGGAAAGCTTGACATTGCGAGATGTCTGGCTATAACCATTGCAGTCAGACTGACCTCTCCAGGAACCAAATTCATCTTGTAATTAAGCAGGGGAAAGTAAAAGTAAACCGGCATCTAAGTTTGCAGCTAAGAAAAAGTCCAGCATGTAATCATATATTGATATATATAGACACATACCATCTCTTTCACAAAAAAACACACATGTATAAGCATCAATATGGTTTGCAAAAATAGAAGTGATATAGGTAGATTAGAAATAGTAGGTAATCTGTCCAAGTTCTTTGCTTCCTTTCCTGAATAATTATAATGTTAGCTGAAAGGCTTGAAAAACCTGAGTTGGAGATCATTTCATTAAAGACATGGACAGAAAAATTCATTACTCCATTACTTTCTTGCAGCTGATGCCTTTAACAAAGCTCAAGATGGGTTGCAGCGATGCACAGCAGCACTTAGGTGTATCTTACACGTGTCTCTCATGCATAAGACACATTTTTCATTTGCCATCTCCGTGGCCCACTTACTCCTGAGTGCTTTGCTGAGATTTCCTCAACTCCCAGCACGTGACTCGGTGGTTTTCAATCCCACCATGCCCTCATGAGCTCTGGTGGTGATCTCCCTTGAGACCTGCTGACACAGTGTGGACAGCATAGCTGGGACACACAGCTGATGGCACGCTGCCATCAACTAACTAAGCAGTGGGTTGCAGTGAGGCAAACTAAACAGAAAGGAAATAAAAATGTGCTTGGAAAAGAGCAGGCCAGCTTAAGAAGCTGCATCAAGCTCCTGTTGCTATTCCACAGTCTGCTCCAGGCACTGTTCCCAGGCATCGCTCTGCTGGTTAGAAAAGAAATGTGAGCAAAATGGTGACACAAACTGCGTTTTTATCATCCTTGGGTTAAGGTCACTAAAAACGGGGTCTTGTATCTTGCACAGGCAGGGCTGTGAGTCAGGACACTCTGCAATTCCAACTTCTCAAGACATTGCACTAAGACCTACTTTGTGATTTATCCCAGTAAAAGGAAAAGAAAGGATCAATTCCTTCCATCTCCCCATGTTTCCCCATGTTGAATTCCCTGGGCCCAGCACCAGGGGTACTGCTCATGCAAGCTTAGCCTGAACTCTGGCTGCCACAAAAGTTATTGATCCCCTGTATATCAAACCAGTCTTGGAGAAAGCCTCTGGTCTCCTGTTCTGCCTGATACTATCACCTGCAGCAATGCTGTGCTAGCTGGCATCTGCCGGGCTGCCAGATTCACCCACTGAGAAAATGTGCTTTAATCTTCAAATCCATCTGAGTTCCCTGCAACACTCTCCTATATTTCCAGTGTTAGCTCAGGGTTAGAAACACAGCAAGGAAATCATGTAGATAGGGAGCTACTTTGCCATGACGCTATGCTGGAGACCTTTCCATGACACAGTGCAGATCGGGTCTCCAACACTTACTTCCAGCAAGTTCAAGGGAAGGAAAGGGTGAAGTGAGGTGCCTTACTGATAGGTAAAAGGTAAAAGTTCACAAGTCCACACTCACACATGTCAAATACCTCATGAACTTAGAGGGATATGGTTTCAGATCGCACTGCTGGAATGCAGTCCTGGCTGCAAGGGCTTGGAGCAGAAGGGATGAGGGGATGACAGAGCTGGGGTTTCACATGAGGGTATTGAACTCAAAGGAGATGGGGAAAAAAAGGAGGAAAAGGGGACTGCTAAAGTAGGATAATGCTATTTGGTACATTCCCACAGAGGGAGAGGAAGGGAAGCATACAGAAACTGCTTCAGGCTGTGCTTGCTCCAGCTCACACTCAAGTTGTGGTAGTCTTATTGATCCCACAGGGAGCAGACTTGAGCCTGTCGTGTCTGAATGTACCTGGAAGTCATGCCCAACTACCTGGTCCTTGTAGGTTGCTTAGCCAGCTGATTCCAGTTAAAAATTCAATAGCTATTTCTTCCCTATGAATAAATAATAGTAATTCATATGGTCATAAACGATTTTTTCTCTTTTTCCCCTAAGAAAGCTCTCCTTGATATTCAGCCACTGGTTGTCAAACAGAGGCTTGTTTCCTTTCCTGTTAATAAGTACCGTCTCTTTTTTTTCTGTAACCAGACTTTTTTGAGCATTACATCACCATGCACAAAGTTATGTCAAGACTGGATGGAGATAATTCACATCCTGTCAGGTCTGACATAAGAGAGTGGGCTACCTTCCAGCAGCGTAAAATATGAAAGGGAAAGTAAAATGGGTCTATTCTAGAGTAAATGAGGGCTAGTGAATACCGGACATATGGATTTGGGAGGTAACTGAGGAAGAAGGTTACATGTTTAACTTCTGCTCCATTTCTGTTCTCCTTTACCTCTACTGATAATGTTTTAAAAGCTTCATGTCATGACCATTTCCCATCTAAATGCCTTCAATGAGTTACAACTCACATTATTATTCATTGGTCATTGAGTATATTTGGATATGGCTTTGCCACTTCATCGCAAAATGGGAAAACAAGGTCAAACTAACCTAAAAAATTATCAGAGCCGAAAGCTGTGACCCAGAAAAGTCAAAATAAAAATGTTTGATCAGAAGAAACATTCAGTGTTTCCTCAAAGCTCTGCAGCCATCACAGAACCCCACCTTCCTAAAACCTGCAGGACTACGTTTTGTCATCTTCACTATTTGGAACTTCTTTTAATTCTTTATTTGAACCTTCCTTGCTGCAAAACAATCCTATTTCCTCTTGTTCCATCAGCCCAAGGATATAGAGAAGAAATCACTCTATCCACTCTGCAGCAGCTTTTAGGTATTCAGGTTTAAAACAATATTAGTGTGGAAAATAGCCTGATTACAGTCCCATTATAATTAATGGACACCTTTTACTGATTTAACTGTATTCAGGATGAAACCAAAGCCTGAAATTTACTTTTGCTCCACAGTTGCCAGAAAAGGGCAACCAGAAACTGTAATTTCAGATTCTGTGCCTGTGTTTGCCCATCTACTCTGGAATTAAAACAAGGAAGAACATAAAGATCCCACTTCATAAAAGTAACTATAACTTTGCATCAGTACAGTTTTAAATACAAGCTGTGATTAATTGAAATAGAACTCTCTTCTGGAGGCATGTCACTGTTCAGTGAGTGGGATCTCCATTCAGATCTTCCCTGAGAACTTCACTGTATTGATGTAAAAATCAGTGAAAACTTTAGCATTTGTGCATATTTACTCTGGATTTACTGTAACTCAGAGAGAAACAACATTGTACATGAATTTCAGCTGTAGCTGGCAACACAAAATAAGTACAGTAAGTGCTTTAGCACTTCACATTTGGCCCCAAATTCCTGCTATGTGACAAATTTCAAGCACCTCTGAAACAGGAGCAGCTTCAAAATGAAACGTCTTGCAAGCTATTTCTGTTTCACGATTGTACTACAAACTCTTTAGAGTCCTTGTCATCTGTTTGGTTTCTGATTTTTAATGAAGCCATCATAAACCCACAGCAAATTTAGTCCAAAAAATTCCAATAAAGCCTTTAGGAAAAAAAAACTCCAACATGCTACATCTGAAATGACAACTGTGTTATTACAATCAAATGCAGGCTGACTAATGTTTATTTGGGGTTAGGGAAAAATGGTTTTTAATTCATGACAGCTGATTTCTCTTTTTCTTTTTTTTTTCATAAGATTAAGGACTATTTACCTGTCTGAATCAAATTATGTTGCTTGAATTTGAACAGTTAAGGTTGAGGGAAAGGCAAAATGCAACTGAGAATGGTTATCCTCCCATTTTAATATAAAAACAGTTAAACAAAGAGCCATGTATTTAAGAGTGAAAGCAAGACTGTCATTATTACTTGTGGACAAATGCACAGAATTGGGTAAAGGCGATGGAGACATGTTTTTTGCATGTGCAGCACATAGGGGTTTTTCACTGTGGGACTTTTCACTACCTCATTTCAGGCACTTTATTGCTCCTCCAATTTCATATTCTGTGTAATTTGACAAAATTACAAGTTCCTCCCTGCCCGAAGATGTCTTTTCTTTGAGACTGTAAATGCCTAATTTCAAACTCCTGCTCCATAATGCACCTTTAAAACAAATTGAACCCATATTTTCGTAGCTAAAGGGTAATGATGAAAAGAAATGAAGAGTTTTTTCCAAAGAGTTTGTGCTCTTGTACCAAAAAACAAGTAGGTCCCACATTTTAGGATTTTGCTGTTTACCATCACAGGCTCACTCTGTGCTGTGTATTAATATTCTCATTAAGCTAGGCCTTTTCATTATGATTAAGCTTTCACACCTCCAGTGCTAGGGTACATCCTGACAGGGCAAGCATAATTTTATCATAACTGATAACAGGAAACATCCATCTCCCTTATTCTGTCTAGTCAGTGATGCTCAGGTATGAGCCATCACAAAGTATTCCTAGAAATGTTATTTGCAGGAAATGCTGAATTCATCTCTAGAGCAAATATACTGGAAATACAAAGGGCGGCTGGGAAAAGCTTTCCAAGAAATACCCATGTTTAAGGAAGCAGAACCTTCATCTCCTTGCACTGATGATGGCCAATGTTTATTTCCAAACGTACTATCATGGGTGGGTACCAGTCCTGTGCTCCAAACCATGTTTTGGTGGAGCCACAAGCCAGCATGTCTTGGGACCACAATTATCACTGCTGATGCTGTTACCATTACTAATACTATGCCTGTATTTGAAATACAATTGAAAGGCCATTTTTTGTTCTAAAATGGAAGGGAGAAAAGTGGGTAACAGAGATGGTCTTAATCAGGTAAAACACAGTCACTGCTGGTGCTCACTGCTTGGGAATGTACTCAGCTCTACTTTCAGTATTTAGGCTGAATCACTGACCTCTGGATGCAGGCAGGGTGGTCTGCTCAGTGCGGTGCTCACAGACCTTCTCCTGACACTTTCTTCCTTGTTTCAGTGCCTCTTTTCTGGGTCTCAATGGATGTGATACAGTGGGAAGCAGGGCCTGGGAGTTCATGGAGGAATTTCCCCTTGTCCCCACATGCTTCTTTCAATTAAATGGTCTGCAGCCTCTAAAACTGCTGGTGGATTTTCATATCACTAAATTACACTGGCTGTGGGTAATTAAAAAAAGTGAGGTGTGAAGTGTGAATTTGTGACAGCAAAAATGCAAAACAGAAAACTCTACAGCACCTGCCTTGGAAACTATTATTTAAGTCAAGGGTATAAGAACTATGTTGATATTGTTGGCTAATCTGCCAATATCCTACTAGTGGCATTTACCACAGTTCACTAGCAGATAGAAAATAAGGTGATCCCAACTGGCATTTGAATCCCTTGAGTCAAGTAGAAGCTCATTGTAATTACAAGAGAGAGTGAAAAGAAAGATTTTATTTAACTTAGCAAAAGACCAGCATAAGAGTGGTGTCCCAGGGGAGTAATTTATTTGATTTTAGGCATTTGTAAAGAATCAGAATTAGTAATAAGAACAATTTTTTATACCATTCTTCCCTCCCCCCCAAAAGACTCTAAAAGCTTCAAACCTGTATTTTATGCCCTCAGAAATGAATCTGCAGCAGGTTCATAGGTCATTCTGCAAGATTTGAGGTGATTTTTTGAACTTTGTACAAGTTACAAATACTTCCTAGGACAGCAAATGTAATAAATATCTCAGCAGAAGAAATGTCTTTGACTTCTTTCCCTGGATCTCATCCAGGGATGAAAGTGGGGCCAGAGCCGTTACATGATGACGAGGGATTAAAAAAAGTCATTTTTGAGAACCTCAGCAAAAAGCCCGTTTCAGGCTTCGTGTGAGTTTTTGACGAACATTTATGGCGTCTTGAAACATTTTACTCATCCCTGCTAAATAGGGATTGTTGCATCTGTTAAGTCAGTCAGCAAGGGGCTGCCATAAATGTAAAAAACAGAAAAGCCTCTGCTGAAGGTTTGAAAGCATTTCTCCATATTTATCATTTTAGGTGAAATTGAAAGCTTGTTTTCCTTCTGTCTGGAAATGTCACCTACAAGATCTTCTAAATCCTCCTTCCTTAGCGCTTTGAGTTTCCATTTGGTTGAAATTTGTCTCAAAACTCAGAGGGGTAGACAGGGAGGCAATAGCCAGCTAGCTTGTCTCCCGTGACAGATAGCCATTGTAGAGGCAATGGATTTATATCTTATATTTATGAATATATGGGAGAGAATTATGATGAAGGGGGAATGGCATATTTTCCGTGACGTGTTTTGTCACCCAGAGCTGTTAGATCTCTAAGCAGTCAAATTTGTTTAGGCTTGCAAAGTGAGTGATGTGCCCTTTCCTCTGAGGTAAAGAGATATTTGTAGTGGCATGAAGCAAGCTGGGAACATTTCTTGTAAGATCGCCCAAAGGAAATAGCACCATGCACAACTGACTTTTGCATAGAATTCTATATTAAAATAAAAAAAGAGGGGAAAAATAAAAGAACACACATAGTCTAAAACTATTTATAAAAAGAGGGGGGGAAGGGAACACGACATATTTCAACGCTTGCTGAAACGCCTGAAAAGTTTCCCTGTGACACTAAATGATCTAAGTCATGTCTCCAAAGAGCAGCTCATCATTTCTCAGACAACAGCAGGAATTTGTGGCTGACCTCCTGAGGGAAATGGTCAACTTTCTCCATCTTTCCTCTCGATGCCAATGTTTGGCTTTAATTTATGTTGGTCAGTTGAAAATGGAAAGTTCAGTACCAAAGCTGAACTGGGGGAAAAATTCAGCCTGAGAAAGGGTTTGTTTTGTGGGATATGTTTTCAAAAGCACCATGGTTTTACACAGACTGTTTCCGTATGCCTTCCAGCCTGTTTATCACCCCAGCATTGCGCAGTCATGAGTGCACTACCCAGATGGAGAAATGAAAGGCTTCAGTAATTGAGGTCAGTTGTTGTTACTGCTAACTGTTTGCAAAGGGTTTTTTACAAGCTGTCAGGCCACCTCCATCTGGTAAGAAGCTCCACATCTCTTCCAACCACTGCAGTGTGTTTTCTTTCAAAATATGGTACAGGAAACATACTGAATCAAGAAAGATATAAGCAATTTTCAACACAAGCTGGGTGCCTTGGCTTTGTGACATGTGTTGGTATCTCAGTCGAAACTCACTTGTAGATTTGTCTGTTTAAGATATACCCCGAAGTAACACATGCCGAATGCATACCTCAGAAATCAAACCAAAGAAAAGAAGGTGCAGAAAGAAGAAAGCACCCAAAAATTACATGGTGGAAATTTATACTCCAGGTTATGAGAAGAAGAAGCAGGCAAAGGCTGCGTGTTTGGTTTGCTGACCCTGCTTTGGTGGGATATGTGTGGGGTAACCTCGGCTGAACATCTCCTGGCTGCACTGAAGGTAGATCTGAGGGACATCAGGGATCTGCTCCAGAGCTGCATTCAGGTGACCTTCAGGAAAGCACAGTATTCCAGGAAGACATATTTACTTATACTTTTAGAGGGCTAATATATAGTAGCAGAGCAGATGAGCATTATTTTCAGATGGGCTGAATATGGTCAGCATCACGGGCACCTAAAAGAAAACCTTCCTCTGTGACCTCTTTAAAAGTTCCTCTAAAAATATGAAAGTCTCCAGAAAGCAACCAGCAGCTGATCAAGCAACATTTTGAAGTGCAAACCAAAATGTTAAAATTGATGGTTAAAGGTTTTGTGTCACTGCAAGGAGCATCGCAATGGGACTATTTGCCAGATAGATAGCATTAGGTACAGATATGCCAAACACAGTTTGGAGAAAGAACTGTTCTCTGCCACAGCTTGGAACAGTTCTCCATCTTCTGTATAATCATTACCTTTGCAATTCCTTTTCTATTTGTTTTTCTAGTAAGGAACCTTAACCAACAGCCCATGGGAAGCTTTTATGATCTCCAACAAATTTTTTGGCAAAACACAGAAAGAAGCATCTTACAAACTGGGAACACAGCAAGTGCATTCTAGGTTTGATTCCAGATCACATGGAAATATTATTTTAAATCAGTTTAAAATAAAATCTGACATAGGATAATCCCTTGAATAGTACTGTTTTACCCACTTAGGAGACACCATACTGTCATTAAAAGCTTCATTTCAGCAGATCACACGCCTTCCCACCTTCAGCTCCTAATGAATAATTCTCAATTGTGTAAACATGAATAGCAAGGAGGTTGGGTTCTCTGCTTGCTTTCTGCTGGTTTGTTTATTCCTCTCCCTCTGAAACCCAGACAGATCATGCTGTCTCATGCTTTTCCACAGCCAGGACGTTGGAAAGAGGTTACTTAATAGTGCAGTTCCTGCCAGCAGCTCTCAACAACGTGGGACACGAGCTCACTTTCTGGGCTCCTACCCAAGATTGCCACCATATGACACCTCGTTGGACTTCTCACTGATGTGGAAACACCTGACTCTCCCTGCAATGCACACCTGGGTGAGGCACCACTGCTGGGGGGTCAACCCCAGCAAGGGAAAATCAGAGATGTTGGAAAGGTCTCAGAGCATTATCCAAACATGCAACCCTACCCTCATGCCAGTCCAAAACCAGTGGGCTCCAGCAGACATAAGGGTTTCAGCTCTTCTCCCATATAACCAACCATCCTCACAAGCCCTCACTATATTAAACTAAAGCCATGCACCTTTTACCTTGCAGATTTGCTTACTGCAATAGGCTTTTCCTAGGAATAAGTCTTCTCCTAATGGGGTTGGAAAGATGCTCATGTTTCTCAGCAAGACCAAGGAGAGGACAAGCCTTCACACTCTGCACAGGCTTCTCCATCTCTCTCAAACTCTGTACCTCGGCTGAAGCAGAGCAGACTTTTACAGTCCTGCAAACCACAGGGTGCAGTTAGTGATGGAAGACAACTCTCAGGTTTTTGAGGCCAGATCTTTTCCTATGGAATGACATGTTACATTCACAGGCTGCTAAGAATGGCAAAGTTTTCCTGGCCTTAGGTATGCTGAGAGTGGGCAGAGGTTGCTCATGTAACACAGGGCATCTGTGCATCGTCTTTAACAGCTTTGCAGTAGCAAATTGGGTTCTGTATATGAAATATAGTATTTTCACACATCTAGTGAATGCCACAATAAAATAGGGAACTGGTGCAGTTTACGACTGGGCCTCATGCTGAGTCAAATTAAACCTACTGTTTCCAATCAGGTTTAATGTGAGGATAAAGTGAATGCTCCCTGAGATTTGGAGGAGGATAATTTGTCAGTAATAATAAGTGTAGACAAACAGGATGTTCCACAGTGCAGGGGCCTGATTAAAACCAAATGTGTTTCCAGGGATCATCTCGAAACTCCTGGCAGCCAATGCACTCAACATTGCTTGCATTTTGCAGCATTTCTTTTGCAAAGGCTTGCATCATTCGCAATTCTTCCTAAATCTTATGAAAAAAAAGGACAGGAACCAGGCTATTTGGTCACCCATCTCTGTGCATTGCTGATGGTTTGGGGTTGTTGTTTTTTTTCGGAGCAGGTTTTAGTTTTTGCCAAAGCAAGGACGTCGTAACAGCAAAAGGGGAAAAGTCTTGGATTTTCAGCCTTGCCCTACCCTACTTCCTGACAAGAGCTTGTCTAGCTGGACCTAACACTGGCAAAAACACATTTCCTGATCAAAATGGGGTTTACTGCAAAAGGTGATTTTTTTCTTGGTGAGCTTTACCATAGAATCAAAATTGGCAGTCATCAGGCCATGGTCCAAAAAGTCACTTCAGCTTTGGGGAGTTTATTGAGAAGAAACAAGGAAGTTTTCCAGCTATTCCAGGATTTGGGGTTTAAATTAGACTCAAGATCATTCTAGTAACCTCTTTCCTTAAGGGATTCAGACGGTGAATTTCCTAAGAAGTATTTTCTCACTTCTTGGCCAGATGGGAGACTCAGTAACTCAATGCTTGTTAGTTAAGTTATAGTCCCTCAGAAATCGGTGGTTACCTGTTGCTGGAGAACTGCTTTTGTTCATTACAGACAAACCAGCCTGAGGTCAATGTGCAGAGCAGTTAACATACTACCAAACCACTAATTAACCTAACACAGAAGCAGAAGCCCTTTCCCAAAATGTGTGTCTAATTCACCACCACTCTGTGTTTACAGCGGTACAATGGATCATGTGTAAAGCAGGGGCTGTGGCAAGAACCCACTGCAGGGGCAGGGTCCCATTAGGGCACCATTTCTGAAAGTCTGCAGAAGTCTGGATTAGGGACAGGGAAAATCACTGATGGAAATGCAAAACTGGATGCTATTTCCTGCCAAAATTTGCCCTAGTGCCCAGGAGAGCAGTTGCCTCCTAAAGTGCCAGCCCTTTTGGCTGTAAGTCTCCCATCTTCTTCTGATTTATCTCATTGCCTTCAGAATGGTTCTGGCTTATTGGAAAGCTGCTGTCTGGACTTTCTTTCTCCATGTGCCCTAGAGGCACTTGTTTTTTTCAACAGATCCTTGGAAACACTGAAATGCTCAAAGATTTAAATTCTTTTGAAGGTCTCTATATGTGATTGCTTGTTTGGTGAGACATAAGACCATAAGCAGTGCCTTATGTCCAGTAACACATCCCTAGAAACCTGAATTATTTCCTTTCATCTCATTCCTTAAGGAGTTGTTCTTTGGAGGGTCTGATGACCTTCTTTCTATGCCCCTAAGACCATAGGCTACTATGGTTGCTTCAGCAACCCACCATCACAAGTGTTTTACATGTATATACTGTGAAACCCATTCTAAACTGTAAACAAGGAGAGGACACTATCACTTCAGTTCCAAGGCTATTATGGATGAGTTCCCATCCAAAATGGAGCATGTAAAATAAAATGTGGGAGTTTTAAAGTCAGAAAACAGTCTTCTGATATGGTTTTGGGGCACCTCCCTGGTGAAGAGGCCTTACAGGAAAAAGGCTAGACAGGCACTGAGAGGTTTATTTCAGTCTCACAGTGGACAGAAAACTCCCACTTTCCTTTCAGCCTGGAAAGACATGCAGGTATATTCACAGGATTCTTCCCCAGAACACTCTTCTTAGGTCTTTACCTGCATAATGTCTGTTTTGAGAGACCTGGAAGATATCAAATTTTGAAGAGGAGATGTTTTGGGGTCCCTTGAAATTTGCATGTCTCCAGCATAGAAAAATTTATTTTCAGAAAGAAAAACTGTGAATGGAGATGGAAAATAGCATCGATAAAGAAAAGAAGACCTATCCTAGGTCTTTCCCTTGAGGGGAAAAAGAAAAGACTCACAAATAAGAATGCCAATCTGACAGAGGCACCCATGCCCCTCCTTTTCTTGATGAGGAGTGACAACTGCAGAGACATACATTCAGAAGGCAGCAACTTCTCTGAAAACCACATGATGCATCTTAACCAAGCTGCCCCAGACAAATATTTGGTTTGATTTAATTTAGTGCCACATCTTGTTCCCAGGGAAGGGTAATTGGATCCATGGCAAAGAGCTGGGAAGGGGGCTTGACATGAAACAAAGGAGGCAGCTCTGCTGCATGGGATACTTGTTTTCTCCAGTGGAAATTTTTGAAGGAACAAAACCCCCTCTCTGCACAGCAGGGTAATTTCACTGATCTGATTTCCTCCAAATGTTCCTACTCCTCTGATAATCATAGAAAAGTTAGCGTTAGAAAGGACTTTATGACCATCTAATTCCAAACCCCTGCCACGGGGAGGGTTGCCTCAGAGTAGACCATATCATCCAAGGCCCTGTCAAACCTGGCCTTGAACACTGCCAGTGATGGAACATTTATCACATCTTCGGCTACCTGCTCTAGGGCCTCAACTTCCTCACAGTAAAGAATTTCTTCCTAATATCTAACCTGAAGTCCGTCTATTTTAATTTGAGCCCATTACCCCTTGCCCTATTTCTATAGTCCCTGAGAAAGAGTCTCTTCCATGGAGAAGCATGTTAGTTTCCTCTTCCTACAACTAAATAAAAAAAAAGCATAAAATTAATATGAATGTTTAATGCCAAAGGCCCGCAGGAAAGCTGCTTTGGTCTAGAGACCCTTGCAAACACAAGGTGGTGTGGTTATAATACGATTTTTTCTGCTGCTACGATCATGCAACTTCCAGGCTCAATGCATCTAACTATTCTGAGAACATCTCTCAAGTCATAGCTTCCAGGAGCACTGAGAAGCTGGGAATCAGGGCAAGCTGCCTCTGCGTTGCCTCCTTCCTTTGCTAGCTCAGCAAGTCGAAGAGATGGACAGGGGAGAGCTGGTTTATCAGCTCTTGGCCATTGTTGCACATAGTCTATCCTGCACTGGTTCCTAGGGGGATATCTCCAGTACAGCTGCAATAGACGTGAAATCTGGTGCCTCATGTGGGCTGGGGTGTGACGTTAAGTTCATATGCTCATGGAGGGAAGGGGTGGTTGAGGTGCTCTGTGGGTGATACCATGGACAGAGTCCCACCTGCCACACATGCCCGCATGCACGTAGCATCCTGTTTGCTAAGCACATATTTGATATTAAATGTAAAAAAAAGAGGAAAAAAAGAATCCAAAGCAATCCCAGCCCAACACATGGACACAAGCCGATCCTGGTGCTTGCAAAGCAAGGAAGAGCAGGAAAATCATTATCAATATCTCAACAGGGTTTGGATCTTCTTGGTTTTTTCTGACCTGGAGCAATCTGACAATGACTTTTGCTTGACCTGTCACCAGTCTGGGCTGGCTGCAGAGCTGGGATACTGGGTTATATCCAAGAAATGAGGATTTTATGGCATTTTTTTCTGGTTGAGGAGTGATAACTCTTGTTTGTTAGTTATCACTCTTCTCCTCTCTCCTTCTCCTCACTGTAGATTATGAAGTGCTCAGCTCTGGACTGTAATTCCCTATATTTGTCATATGCCGATGACACCAAGCTGGGTCGATATGCTGGAGGGAAAGAATGCCATCCAGAGGGACTTGACATGCTTGTGAGGTGGGCTGATGCCAACCTGATGAAGTTTAACCATGCCAAGTGCAAGGTCCTACAC
>JANRGW010009983.1:0-23227 GCA_024733675.1 Psilopsiagon aymara
TTTGTGTTATACCTTAGTTACTAAACTGTTCTTATCTCAACCTGTGGGAGTTGCATTCTTTGGATTCTCCTTCCCATTCCTCCACAAGCAGAGGGAAGAAAAAGTGGGAAGTGAGTGAACAAACTGCATGGCTGATTTACAGCCTAAACCACGACAATGATCTAACAGTCATTCTGGCTAAGAAATCCAACACTAAATATTTTCTAGTCAGACATGGACAGCTGACTAAATTGACTGGAGCGAGTAATTTCCCTTGTAGGAGAACTGCAGTGGAACAGAAAAATCATCACAATTAATGTCAAGGTAGATCACTGAAAAATAACTGCTATACTTGTCATTGAGAAACTGTGTTGAAAGATTATGGTCTTTGGCCATGAACTCAATGTGTCGGTTGTCATTATAGTCAGTTCTCAGTTCAAGTCACAGTCTGGTCCTGGGGTGTATACTGAGCTCACAGAAATATTGCACTTCCATTCACAGAAACACAGAATAGTTAGTGTTGAAAAGGACCTTAAGATCATATAGTTCCAACCCCCTGCCATGGGCAGGGACTCTCAAATTAGACCATGTTGCTCAAGGCTCCATCCAACCTCAACACTCTATCCCTTTCCACATCCCTTTGGAAAGAAGAACGGGCCTTGCACAATGAAGAATAAGTTGAAATATTATGCCTAGTGAGTATGTTGCCACCCACATTGAACTGAACTTCACTAGGTTTTTTTAATTACTTCTTAATACACATCCTTTAAACAGTCTTATTAAATAATTTGCTGCTCTTTATCAGTAAAACAGATTAAGGGGATTAATGTTATTTATTAGTATTTATAATTCTTTTAAACTCTGACCTCCAATTCTATGCTACTGATGGGAAACAATGGAAAATGCAAATCAATTCAAGATAGAGCTGAGGGCACTAAAAATGTAGTAGACTTCGGAAGCCTGGCTCCATTTAATGTCTGTTTATAAAGTTTGACTCTAAAGCAGGCAGTATAATAGGAACCATGGTAACTATTCAACTATGGCAAAAGAGACAGGAGCATAAACTGTAAAAATTCAAACTACATGAAGCTTCTAATATTATTTTAAATATACAAGGAATAAAGAACTATTAAATTCAAACAATATATGCCTGCTGTAATTTCCACTAATCACAGAAATATAGAAAAGTTAGGGTTGAAAAGGACCTTACGACCATCTAGTTCCAATCCCCCTGTCATGGGCAAGGACACCTCTCACCAAACCATGCCACCAAAGGCTCTGTCCAACCTGGCCTTGAACACCGCCAGCGACGGAGCATTCAAAAGTTCCCTGGGCAGCCAGGCTGAACAGCCCCAACTTTCTCATCCTATCTTCATATGGGAGGTGCTCCAGTCCCATGATCCTCCTCGTGGCCCTCATTTAGACTTGTTCCAACAGTTCTATGTCCTTTTTATGTTGAGGACACCAGAACTGCACACAGTACTACAAGTGAGGTCTCACGAGAGCAGAGGAGAGGGGCAGGATCACCTCCTTTGACCTGCTGGTCATGCTCCTTTTGATGCAGCCCAGGATACAGTTGGCTTTCTGGGATGCAAGCACACACTGCTGGCACATGTTCATTTTTATATCGACCAACACCCCCACATCCTTCACAGCAGGGCTGCTCTGAAACTCTTCTCTGCCCAATCTGTAGCTGTGCCTGGGATTGCTCCCACCCAGGTGTAGGACCTTACACTTAGCATGGTTAAACTTCATCAGGTTGACATCAGCCCACCTCAAAAGCGTGTCAAGGCCCCTCTGGATGGCATTCCTTCCCTCCAACATATCAACCGAACCACACAGCTTGATGTCATCAGCAAACTTGCTGAGGGCGCACTCAATCCCACTGTCCATGTCACCAACAAAGATGCTGGACAAGACCGGTCCCAACACCGCTCCTTGAAGGACACCACTTGATACTGGTCTCCAGCTGGACATTGAGCCATTGAGCACAACTCTGCATGCGGCCATCCAGCCAGTTCTGCATACACTGAGTGGTCCACCTATCAAATTGATGTCTCTCCAATTTAGAGACAAGAATGTCACGTGAGACAGTGTCAAATGCTTTGCAGAAGTACAGGTAGATGACATCAACTGCTCTACCCCTGTCCATTAGTTCCGTAGCTCCATCATAGAAGGCCACCAGAATGGTCTGGCTAGAGCCTCAAAGTTTTCAAATGCTCCTAAAGCAAACACAAGAACCACAGTTCAATGAACAAAGTAGCAGTGAGCTCACAAAAGCCTTAAGCATAAGACATACCAAATATGTTTTATAAATTATTTTCTTATCCTATGAACACACACATAGCACAGCTTAGAACACCCCAATCAGTAACTAGCTGTCGTGGTTTAAGGTTAGTCAGTCATATAGTCTCTCACTCCCCCCTTTCCTTCCCCCCCACTGCCAGAAGGAAGGAAGAAGAGTATTGACATAATGTAACTCCCCCGAGCTAAGAACAGTCCAGTAACTAAGGTATAACTCAAACAACTACTGCTAGCACCAATAATAATAATAATAAGGGAAATAGCAAGGGAAGAGAATACAACCACTCTCCACTTGCCAATCGATACCCAGCCTGATCCGTGCAATGATCTAACCCTTCCATGCAACTGCCCTCAGTTTATATAGTGGGCATGACATGCTGTGGTATGGAATACCACTTTGGCTAGTCAGGTATCCTGTCTCTGCTTCCTCCCGGCTTCTCCTCCTCCCCGGCAGAGCATGAAATTCAGAAAGCCTCAGAAAGCCAGAGTAAACATTACTGAGCAGCAAATAAACCATCAGTGTTATCAGCAGTGTTCCCAGGCTGAAAGTCAAAACCACAGCACTGCACCAGCTAAGAAGGAGAAAAAAATACTGCTACTGCTGAACCCAGGACACTAGCTATAAAGCCAGATTTTCTTACACTAGCAAAAGGAAGCATTTCAGCCTAAAGATGTCCTTCTCTGCCCATGGGCACTTGTTACAGAAGCTGAAATCTTTCTCTGAGCATGAACTAGCTGTATTTACCTGGCTTATTCTGGTTTCTTGATGCTCTAGAAATAAAGAACTTCTTTAAAACTAGTATTTTGTCTGCACTGTTTCAAAACTGCATCTCAAAATACCAAACTCTGTCTCTACAACTTAAATCTAAAGCAATTTAAGCTAGCTTAAAGCTAGCAAGACAAATCATTATTTCTTCTTTTCCACTTTCATATTCCACCTCCTTCTTCACACTAACACCACAGCTTTGGCATCAGACTGATGAAAGAACACTCATATGCTTTACTAGGTTTAATTTGTAACCAGATGAATTTGTACAAGAAGTTTCACACCTTGACTGCAAAAGTGATCTTAGAAAATAGGGAGTAACTTCACTGAATGAGATATGGTATTCTCAGAATTTAGATTCAAGTTATTAAATTATGATTTGTCATTTAAACACTTCAATTGCTTTAAGAAATAAAAATTAAGGAAAAAATACATGAGGTTATGCAGATCAGGAAAGCATCCTATATCCTAATATCTGCGGCTGCTAACACAACAATAAAAAAGGACTCACGTTGCTACTACAGAATGAGATGGCATATCAGCTATATCTACAGACGGCAGTTTATCTTCCAAAGATACAGAGAATTTCTAGTTTAGCTTTAGAAAAAGAACATTTAGAGTCCTAAATTAGGATTGCAAACAAATTTATTTTGAGCAAAATGAAGTACTATTTTTCCCCATTTAATCCTACACAATTTTTCCAAATACACAGAATAGAAAACTGGTACCTCTATTTCATGCTTGGTCTGAAGGATTTTCAGTTCAAAAGGTAGCACCATGTTCAAATGAAATGATAAGAAACTTCTCAAAACACTAAGAACTATTCTAATTGTTTATTTTCTTTTGTTGTTTGTAACTGGCTATTTAAAGAATTGTGGCTTGAAATATTTGTTCTTTAAATCTTCTACGACTTACAAATAAGTATTTTATTTCTGGCTTTGTTTCAAGGGAGTACTCACCAAAATGTAGCAATGGTCTTTCCCTGGTTTTAAAATAAAAATACTGAGTGTCAATAACATTTCTCATTTTTATTACTGATCTCCAAGTTATGCTGTCTAAGTAAATAAATTGATACAATTCCACAGAGTACTTATGAAACTTACAGAAATAATTCTTCAACATAATGAAGGAATGGAAATAATTCTTCAATATAATGAAGAACTTCAAGCAATCCTTATTATTAGTTAATGTCAGACATGCAACATTTCTTCACTAGATATACCCTTTGAGCAGGAACAGCTTACTGTAAATAACTTATTTTGAAGTTCAAACACTCTGTCCTGAGAAGCCTTCTTCTTATGCATACTTACACAGAGCCTATAATAGACAAAAGAAAAACTTAACATCTAATTCCTGTCCAGTAATTACCTATATACATTACTGTTTTATACAAACACTTGAGATAACTCAGTAAAAACACTGTCAAAATACATCCCTCTGACCATGCATGTTTTATTTAAGAGAAGAGTATTTTTACAGTCCCAAATTCAGCACAGAATCAGTCCCACACCCTTAAAATATCATATGCATTAGACCTGTACACAAATATGCACTGAGATAATACATCATTTAATTATTCACCTAAGAAGCCTCAGAGACTTCAGCACTCAAGTTCTGCACAATACTTAAGTCCAATTATAAATGACTAATAAAATCGAAGCAGATGACCAGTCAAGTTTATCTCTTCAATCAGCTTATGAGCTTTACTCCGATACACAGTAAATTTAATACAAAATATCCTGAGTCATATTCTAAGTACTCTTACCTATTTCTTATTTTTCCCCTAATACTTCCACTCCATCTTACAGATGTCCATATGTGAATTATCAAACTCAGCTTTCACTCACATTATCATAATAATATTCAACACAGTTCTTGAACATTATTATTATAAGGATACCCACCTACTATAATATGACCAGTAACAATCCCTGTTATACATCAGCCATATTACGTTCCTAGACAGGAGTTGTGCCGTAAATCAATACAAGATACACTTCTAAATTACTCATCTATAGCACAGGAACTTTAAAGGCTTGCAGTTAATTCATCAGTGTCAGGTAGCTACTTGTGAAGGCAAATCAAACTTCTAATAAAGGAAGCTAGCATTTCATGTTAAGGACTCATTACCAGTGCTTCTGAATCACTGTAACTTACTGTTCTATTGCTATAGAAGTGATAACAGAAATAGCCTTCATTACAATAACATCATCATACTTGAGAAAGTTCTTAATTCTTCCAGACTTAGTGCTCCCTCTACTTATACTCAAGACAACTAGGATCTTCACACATGCACAAAGGGTTATTTTATTGCTGGCTTGCCAAGATTACTAGACAGCGGCCAACCCTGGTTGAGTGGGGCATTTGGCTACTTAAGTAAAGTGCTGTACTCAAAACCTTTCAGCAAACTGGAAACTGGTCTTTGCCAACAAAATTATACTGTTTGCACAATGAAGATAGACTTTCTCTTGCTGGCACAGACTCCAGCAACACACATTTATATGCATCCACTAAATGTAACTTTATAAAATATTGGCCTGTGCTCACAGAATAAGTGTTTTGGAAAGCTTCGTTTTAACTTGTGTCACCTTTAATTTAGACATTTTTCCTAACAGTGCACTCTAATGGAGCCCAGTACACAAACTCTCTCCTGGCTCCATCTCTGAATTACACTGCTCTGAATGAAGAAGAACAGTCAGATATTGAGCAGACAGTAAACAAAACTCACAGCTTAGTTCAATACTGCAACCTACTGAAGTTGCCAAAGAGTTAATTAGAAAAGGCATTAAGCAAAAAATATTTATTTTTCCAATATATTTACTTTCACAGGACTTAGTCATCATCAAGGCACACAAAGCCAGTAAAATTAAAGCATAAAACACAGTTTAGATGCAAATCTGACTGCTTTTATTCCAATGATTCCTTGTATTCGTGTAGGTGAAAGCTTGTTTCCTATAGAGCTTATTAAAATCTCTGCCTACATATCCTTTGTCTTCTGGTTACATACCCCAATGAGACTGAAAGCCTTAAGATGAGCTGATCAGTGGATGAACAGTCAGACAATGCTTATGCACAAGGTTTCTGTTTCTACTCTGTGTAACAGTGCTTTCCGAGTCTTGCAACAGGTCAATGGGTCTTTACGCATCCCCTCAATTTACTGAAAATACTCTAAAGACTGTTTTCCTCTAGAGCAATATGAGCTTATTTTTTTCTCCTGGTAATGTTAAGAGCAGGCAAGGTAAAAATAAATACATAAAAAGCCAATTGCACTCAGATTACTTTATCCATATATCCATGCTTCGGTGCACATCTATCCATACATGTACACATGCACACAAATACATAGTACATGTACAAATATGGCAATGTTAATAAGCAGAAAGGCTGAGGTTTTTCTAGCTATATTTGCTCAGTCAGCATAGTGTAATGTAAGCTTAATACCATGTCAAGAAATTTTAAATTAATATCCAACTCTTAACCACCTGTCCTGCACCTGCACTTTCACAAGGCTAGATAACTGATCATTATGACAGTTCTTTTGACATGCAAGCTTGCATTGTCAATGGATGCTATGGGATAATTACAAGAAACAAATTATGCTTCCCCTCGAATAAACTTTTACACTTTGCTTGTAAAGACAGACCTTAGTTGCTACAGAATCATGCATTTCCTCTATAAAGATCTGGATAGACTGTATGTAAAGCTCCTATATTTCCTCTGAGAGGAAGGTAATGGCAAGAATGATACCTTACTCTGACCTCACTGATCATACAAGTAAACAGAACAATTTATAAAGGCAATAATTAAATGACAGGGTAAACACAAAACATGATAAAACGTGTTATCATTAGAACAACAACTACCTTATAAAAATTAATTTGCTATCTACCCAGCCATTATAGCATCTGACAGATCTAACCTTTCCTAGATGTCAGTAAAACAAGAAAACAGAAAGCAGGAAAAAAATTAGGGAAGATAATGACATGCTGCACTGAAGGGAAAAGGTACAAAACTAGAGGCACAGAACACAGAGAACTCCCCAAAGGATACTTGTCTGTCCAAATGTGCCTAATACCATGCTTATAATTTATTTTAAAGGTCTGACAAAAGAAAATTTATTACGGCACAAGAGTAGGATATGCTGTCAGAAAAAAAAAAAAAAAAGGTTAAAAAAGGAAGTATATCTGTATATCTGTTGGTCTTCATAAAAGAAATAGTTAAGATTTGGTAGTATGGTTAAGCCTATGAATGTCAAGACTAGAGACATTAAGATCTCTGTGGCTGGAAGAGAAGGAATGCTGCACAGAGCTACTCTGAACCATCAATATAGCACAACCACAGCATAAACTAATGTTACAAATTTCAACTAGAAAGAGATTCCAACTAGAGCACAACAAAGATTCAAAATTATGTTCAATTCTAGTCACTTTTGTTCAAGAAGGACTGAATTAAAGATAAGAACATTACAAGGAAATAATTTGCTTTGCATAGTAAGAAGAGGGAGCGGAAAATAATAGGATTGGTGTCAAACATGGCTCGGGTTGGGAGAGCATGTGGGAGGTAAGCCCTAGACAAGCTGAAGGCAGCATTTTAATTAGACGAGTGATACAAAAAAGCAAAATTAAGCAGCCAACTCTATTTCTAAATAGACCTATCAAAACTGTTTAACACTTAAGTAACAGCAATAGAAGAGGACCCCCTAACTAGGAAGTATCCTTCTGATAAATATTCTTACCTATTCAAAAAGAAACATTTTTGTAATTCACAGAAACACAGAACAGTTTGGGCTGGCAGGGACCTTCGAAGGGTATATAGTCCCATCCCCTGCAATGAGCAGGGACATCTTCAACTAGATCAGGTGGGTCAGAACCAATATCCAGCCTGGGCTTGAATGTCTCCAAGGGTGGCACATCTACCACCTCTCTGGGCAACCTGTACCAGTATTTTCTGAGTCTCATGCTCTGCAAGGGAGGAGGGGAAGCCAGGGGGAAGCAGAGACAGGACACCCAACCCAAACTGACCAAAGAGGTATTCCATACCACAGCACATCATGCCTAGGATGCAAAAAAACTGGGGACAGTCACCCGGAAAGGTTAGATCACTGCTCAGTCAGGCTGAGTATCGGTCGGTGGGTGGTGAGCAGTTGTATTCTCTTCCCTTGTTATTTCCCTTATCATTATTATTATTGGTGGTAGCAGTAGTGATTTGTGTTATACCTTAGTTACTGGATTGTTCTTAACCAGCGAGTTACATTCTTTCGATTCTCCTCCCCATCCCTCCGGAAGTGGGGGGGAAGGAAGAGGGGGTAGTGAGAGGATGACTGTGTGAGTTATGGCTGGGCTTAAACTATGACAACTCTAACAAAATTTGTTTTCAGAGTTCTCCAGTTTCACCAGTAGTTTCCCCAGATGAGCAGCAAGAATTGATATCAAATGAACAAAAATGTGTATTACTTCTTTCACCATCTTCTCCGACTTAAATACAATCACAGTGCAACATTCTTAAGTTACTATTTAAATTGAAGATGAAAATCTGATAAAAAAGATAAGTTCCATTTTTTGACCGTGGTTGATAGTGACATTTTAATGAACTAGGATCTATGGGCATTGAATGGATGTAACAGTAGGCAACATCAAATGCACCATTTTCTAAGAAGAACAAAGCATTATACAGAATAGTTGGAAACTATTTACAATGATTTATAAATCAAATATAATATTTAGTCTTTATTTTGAGCTTAAAAGAAGAAAAAGTAAAGAGAAAATTTAAATACACATTCATGAAACCTAGAGTTGGCAAAATAAAACAGAAACTCCAAGTTTTACTCACTGATTCTTCAAGCATTCCCTAATCATCAATATTTCAGTTTAGTTAACAAAATATCACCAGCTTGCTTTGAATATTCCTTCAATTTTCCACTTTCCATACATTACAGAATTTTAAAACATCTGATATTACCCTACTATAAAAGCTTCATATGCAAATATGCTCCCAACAAAAAGGTATTTCACCTCTACTTTAAAACAAAGAAAAACACAAACGTACATTAAAGTCCAAGAAATGAAAAAAAACCCCACCTGACCTCAATAAAACTGGGGTTTTACTCAAAAACTAAGAAGGTTTTTAGAACAATGCAACAACAGTGAAATTTCTATTTTTTTTTTCTTTATAAAAGAAAAATATCTACTTTGATATATTAAAAGTACACAGTCACACCAGTAAACTTAGAAAGTCGAAATCAGCATTTACTACTAGGAACCAGAAAGAATAAAGTCCATTTTTCTTAAAAAAAAACAAAACAAAACATTATTTTTTTTTTTTTTCCTGGAGATATATCACTGAATTAATATGGAACAACAAGAAAAACAAAAATGAAAAATGAAGTTATTCTTTCAGGAGTTTCAATTTATTCTTCATGTGGGTTCTATACTGGAAAGTATAGGACCATTTGTCGGAAACCATCTCAGAATGCTAAAAAAAAACTTAAAACAATAAAGTAGCTGCTGTACAAGCTGTGATGTTCAACACACCTTTTTAATAACTACTAAACTTGAAAGGACAGCAGACATTTACACCATTTCTTCCTCCAATAAAATCTATATCTTTTTCTTGAGAAAAAAAAAAAGAAAAAAGAAAAAATTTATCTTTTTTCCTGCAAGTTATTGCCAATCACAGAAGGGCATTAAAGTGACATTAAAGTCAACATCCTGCAGGAAATTTTAAATGTTATTTTTGAAAATGAAAGCTTAACTGACAAGAACATAAATTAGAAACAGACTACAGGATAAATCATAGAATCAGCTGGGTTGGAAAAGACCTTTAAGATCATCAAGTCCAAACACTAATCAAGGATTGCCGAGACCACCACTAAACCATATCACTGAGGGCCTCATCCACATGTTTTTTGAACACTTCCAGTGATGGTGATTCCACCATTGCCCTGGGCAGCCTGTTCCAATGCCTGATCATCCTCCCTGTGAAAAAATTTTTCCTGATATCCAACCTAATCCTCCCCTGGCACAGCTTGAGACCATTTCATCTTGTCCTATCACTTGCTACTTGGGAGAAGAGACCAGCCCCCACCTCACTACAACCTCCTTTCAGGTAGCTGTAGAGAACAATAAGGTCTTCCCTGAGCCTACTCTTGTCCAGACTAAACCCTCCCAGGTCCCTCAGACATTCCTCATCACGCTTGTGCTCCAGATCCTTCACCAGCTTTGTTGCCCTTCTCTGGAGCAGCTCCAGCACTTCAGTGTCTTTCTTGTAATGAGGCATCCAGAACTGAACACGGTATTTGAGGTGCGGCCTCGCCAGTGCTGAGTACAGGGGGATGACCACTGCCTTGGCCCTGCTGGCCACACTATTTCTGATGCAAGCCAGGATGCTGGTGGCTTTTTGCTGGTGGCCTTGTTCACCTCGGGACGCTGCAGACTCATGTTCAGTGGCCATCAATCAACGCCCTCAGGTCCTTTTCTGCCAAGCAGCTTTCCAGTCACTCTTCCCTAAGCCTGGAGCGTTACATGAGGCTGTTGTGACCCAAGTGCAGGACCTGACATTTTGGCTTGTTGAACCTCATGTCACTTGGCTTAAGCCCATTGATCCAGCCTGTCCAGATCCCTCTGCAGAGGTTTCCTATCCTTCAGCAGATCAACACTCCCAGCCAAGTTGGTGTTCTCTGCAAATTTACTGATGGTGCATTTGATCCCCTCATCCAGATCACTAATCAAGATATTAAACAACATTGGCCCTAACATCAAGCCCTGAGGGACACCACTAGTGACTAATCACCAACTAGATGTGATACCATTTACCATCACTCTTTGGGCTCAGCCATCCATCCAGTTTCCAAGCCAGTGAAGAATACACCTATCCAGGCCATGAGCAGCCAATTTCTCCAGGAGAACATTGTGGAAGACAGTGTCAAACACTTTACTGAAGTCCAAATAGACAATGTCCACAGCCTTTCCCCCATCAAGCAGGAGGGTCACCTTATCATAGAAGGAGATCAGGCTGGTCAAGCAGGACCTGCCCTTCATGAGCTCTTGCTGACTGAGCCTGATCCCACCATCTTCCTGCATGTGCTTTATGATGTCACTTAGGATCATCTGCTCCATGACCTTCCCCAGCGCTAGGGTCAGACTGACATGCCTGCAGTTTCCAGAGTCTTCCTTCCTGTCCTTTTTGTAGAGAGGCCTCACACTGGCCAACCTCCAATCCTCTGGGATCTGCCCATTAGACCAGGACTGCTGATAAATTGCAGAGAGTGGCTTGGCAAGCCCTTCTGCCAGTTCCTTCCACACTCTTAGGTGTAACCCATCAGGCCCCGTAGTTCTGTATGTCGAAGTGGAGCAGGCGGTCACTAACCATTTCCTCCTGTATTACGGGGACTTCAATCAGCTCCTCATCTCTGCTATACAACTCAGGGAGCTGAGTACCCTGAAGATGACTGCTGTGACTACCAAAGACTGAGGCAAAGGCAGTTAAGTACCTCAGTCTTCTTTATCCTCAGTCACTAGGTTTCCCCTATTATCCAGTAGAGGATGGAGGTTCTCCTTGGCCCTGCTTTTATTGCTAATACATTTGAAAAAGTACTTTTTTATTATCTTTTATGGCAGTGGCCAGATTTACTACCATCTGTGCCTCTGCCTTTCTTACTTTCTCTCTAGATAACCTAACAACATCCTTGTACTTTTCATGGGGCAACAGTACCGTCCTCCGCAGATAACAAATTGTCTTTATTCTCTTGAGTTCCACCAATATCTCCCAGTTCAGCTAGGCTGGTCTTCCCTGCTAGTTTGATTTTTGGCACATAGGGACCACCTGCTCCTTAAGGATTTCATTCTTGAAGATTGTCCAGCCTCGCTTTGTCCTTCAGTAATGTTTCACAAGGAATTCTGCCAATCAGCATCCTAAACAAGCCAAAGTCAGCTCTCCAGAAGGCGGAGGTTTTGCTGACCTTCCTCCTGTCTTCTCCAACGATTGAAAATTCAATAATTTCATGATCACTTTGCCCAGGACAGCCCCCAGACATCGCATCACCCACCAGTCCTCCGTTTGTGAATAGCAAATCGAGCCAGGCATCTCACCTAGCTGGCTCACTAACAAGCTTGTTTAGGAAGTTATCTTCCACACCCTCCAAGAACCTCCTGGATTGTTGGTTCTCTGCTCTGTTATACTTCCAGCAGACCTCTGGTAGGTTTAAGTCCCCCATGAGAACAAGGGCAAGTGATCATTAAACTTCTCCCAGTTATTTGAAGAACGCCTCATCTGTAACTTCATCCTGGCTAAGTGGTCTATAACAGACTCCTACCAGGGTATCTGCTTGGTTGGCCTTCCAACATATTACAAAAGTACATTTTCAACTATATCAAACCATGTACTGCCATTTTTTAAGAAGGAAGAAAATCAGCACTATCTGCCTCCCACAGGGTGAAGGAATAATCCACTACTACTGAAGTTCTCCCAGACAGCTTCTGTCCTTTTTGGACAGTGGCTTAATATAAATTCAGCTGAACTTTCTGTAAGGTATTAAAACCCCTAAAAAGACAAAAACCACAAATAACACAAAACATAAGAAATCTAAATAAAGTACAATATATTATAGGTTGCAATTCTAATAGAAAAGAGGTATTTTCATGGCAATTTCAAAAACCAGTTAGGTACATTTAATTACAGTAATTAGTTAGACAACCCATATGCTTTCTTATTGCTTACATTGGTATCTTCCTTGAAAAGTTTTCTTTGAAAAGTGCTTTCAAATGTACTTTACACCAAAAGAATTTAACTAAATATTACGCACATACTTCCTCAAAATCTTTAACACTTAAGTTGCCATTGAAATAAACTCTAAATTTGTTCTCTAATTACACAGCATCACCATGAAATTGTATTTTTCTTTACATTGATTTTCTCTGCTAAAAATAGGAAAGTAACAGACATGAAAGTACCGTAAATGAATGACTACCTTGTAAGAAGTCCCTTGATCAGTTTTGAACAGCAATTAATAAAATTGGGTTTGGCAAAAAAATTGCGAGGCTCGACACTTTCTCCTTCATGAAGTCACAGCTGTTAAGCTGGAAATGAACTGCTGCGCCATCTTCTCCAATATTGGACTTGTTCCAAAATTAATGCATGTGAAAAAAGTCTCCACTACATACTCTGAAGTGCTGTATTATTCAAATACAGAAACTGTGCTTTTGTATACTAATCTTAAGATCATCCTCCAGCCCACATTCACTCAGCATAATAAAGCACACAGCAAACCACACCAGTCTTACTCAGGAATCTCTTTTCAACTTCTAATGACAAAATGCAGTGCATCCACACCACAAGTCCTATGTATAGTTCCAGTCTCTGTATCTCAGGGCAGACAGCAGAGTTGAAAGTGTAGAGCCAAGTGCTCTACACTTGGGAGCAGCTGCACTTCAAACAAACTAAGGAATGTGGAACTCAAAAAGGTGAAAGTCTGGGGAGAATAGGAGCAAGGTTTATAAGACCATGAAAACAATGGGTAAGATTAATACAAAAGTGCTTTCCACCAAGCCCTGTGAAATACTAGAGACTCAGCATCAACTGGATCAGTTTCAAAACAAATAAAAATACCCCATTTAGCCAGCAGGTAGTGATCCTGGGGAATCTGTCATCACAAGTGTTTTTCAGGCAGACAGCATTTACCAGGTTGAAAAGAGAAATTGGGTAAGTTAAAAGAAAACACTTTCCAAAATTAGAGTACCATAGAATCCTAGATAGGTTTAACTTGGAAGGGACCTTAAAGATCATCTAGCTCCAACTTCCCTGTCATTGGCAGGGATACCTTCCACTAGACCAGGTGGCTCAAAATCCAATCAGCCTGGCCTTGAAACCTCTTCCAGGGATGATGAAAGCCACAGCTTCCCTGGGCAACATATTCCAGTGCCTCACCATTCTCATAGTGAAGCACTTCTTCCTAATATCTAATCTAAATCTTCCCTCTCTTAGTTTAAAGCCATTTCTTTTTGTCTTATCCCTACACGCCCTTGTAAAAAATCTCTCTCCAGATTTCTTATGAACCTATTTAAGTACCTGAAGACTGTTCTAAGGTCTCCCTGAGCCTTCTCTTCTCCAGGCTGAAGAACCCCAACTCTCTCAGCCTGTCTTCATAGGAGAGGATATGGAACAGCATTCTATATTTCCACTGCCAGAAACAGACAGGTAGGCTAAGACAGACAGCTGTTCAGACCTCAGTAAGAAGCTTCTTTTGTTTAAATTCTTAACTTCTGTATTCTTATCTCATGTTTGAAGCATACCTATACGTATGCCTCAGTTTTCATTCTTCACTTCTGGCCTTCTTTGGAGGGAGAGTGTCAGAAAGGCCCTAAAGGATTAATTTTATTACAACATTTAAGAAGTGAGCCTCACTATATGAAAGATTTCATTCTACTCTAAAGCTCACAGTAAAGAGACAAACAGCTTATCTGCATCAATCTTTCCTGAGCATAAAAACACCACCACAGTATTCCAGAACTGCTCTTCATGACTTCCAGACAAATTATTTTCCAACTTGCATTTAGCTGCAACTAATGGCACTTGTCAAGTGCTGTTATGCCAACTCATAGGAATCTTCCTCATTCTCCTCCACAAGATTTTCACAGCAGTCATTCAACCAGCTCCGTAGCAACTGTGAACCAGAGGCTAAAGTCTGTGGGAAACAGATCTGTATCGTATTTGTATACACATTCATGTTCTCTATTGTTCAAGTTACCTCACACAGAAATTTATGTATCAAATCTTGTTCCTCAATCTGCTCTCCAAGCTGTCTTATCAGATAACCTTTTAATCTCAGGAAAGTGCTCTCTCTAGGGTTTTATCTCAGGGCGCTATGGCAATAGAAGATAGGAACAGTCTGATTCTTGTCCAAACCTCTGCCAAGATGAAGACTTGAGAACTACTTTCTTAATTCCTTCAAAAATCTAAGCTCATGGCATCCAAAAGCCTCCAGACAGTGGGAAATAACAAAAAGTGACAGTTTTTGATGTGAGTTTATCAGAACAAAATGTTGATGGGATCAGCAGAACACAGATAAAGTAAGAAAGTAAAACATTTGGAAGAAATTCTAAGAATCATTTCTTGCGTTACAAAGTATTCAGTATGGAAAATTAAAAACATTTGATTTCATATTGATTATTACTGTGAAAAAGCCAAGTACAAAGCCATGAGAGCTGACTAAACTAAAAAGCAATACAAAGATGCCTTTGGGGAAAATAAAAAATAAAAGCACAAAAACAAACAAACAAAAAAACCCCAACAATACCCCACACCAACTCAAAGAACTTCTAAACCACAAAAAAACCCCCACACCGCAACAACCAAACAAGAAAACTGCAAACAACAGCAATAAAAAAACCCCCTAAAACCTCAAACCAATAATGCAAGAGAATACAAATGTTCTAAAGCATACTCAGCTGTGAATAACATCATTTTTCAAGCCATTATTAGTATACTAGATTAAATCGTTGAGGTATACAATTTTCTCTAGTGCATATTCTCCCACCCCAATCCCCTGGCAGCTCTACTATTTCTCATAAGTTCCCATTAGGCCTTGGCTTTTGTGTAATGAGTTGGGTGGTGAAGCATCCCTTGACTGTACCAGGAACTTCTGCATGGCTAAGGAGGGTGTCACTGATTGTACCACGAACTCGGGTCATCCGGCTAAAGCAGTGAGCAAGAATAGGGATATTCATTCATTCTCCAAGAGCCTCAGAACATTCCTTTCCTCAATCATGCACAAGTGGAATGGTACCATTGTCACTGGAAGTTTTAAAAAAATTCTAGTAACCAGTGGCACAGGATGAAATTTCACTAACGACAATCATCTTACAACCCTATAAACACAGTCTTAATTAAGAGAGGTCCTTTGAACTCTTCTGGACCACAGTGGGCTGCAACCAGCATCTCTCCCTGTGAGTGGGATGTCTCTTAGAGATTACAAACTCCCAAATTCATGATAATCAGAGGATCACTGTCAAAAGCTGATGATGAGACCTTGGCTGAAGTGCCATCCCTTCCATAAAATTAATTTTTAAGATTTCAAATTGTGCTTAAGGGACACAGTGTAATGCCAAATTCTTTCAGCTAGTGGCAATATGATTACATAGATTTTTGTTCTGATTTGTAGACCACTTCAAAAAGTCTCCACAGTAACCCCAGCTTGTGGCAATTCAGTCATTGAGAAGATGGATAATTTCTTCTTTTTCTCAGAAATTTGTACTTCTGAGAATATTCAGAGCACAGATTACTTTCCTTCCTCAGCAAATATTCCAGCCCTGGAGGATACTGTTTACAACCCCACTTGTTTCACTGAAACAGTAAAGATGTTATGCAGTAATTTTATTCTCCCCAAAGTCTGTGTTGACAAGTTGCATATTATGTGGTCACATATTATGTGTATTATTCTTCTAAAATAATATTTATGGTATCATTAACTCAGAATAACATAAAAAATCCATTATTCTTTTCTGATTACTGTAAAGCACACTATGTGCAACATGTATAATAAATGTAGCTATAAAATACTTTATGGGTACATGAAGTTTTTCACTCGCACTAGCATTCAATATGTATTACCAAGAGGTGGTATCATATTCCCCCACTGAAGTAACAGGTATGCTAAAGGCCAGTATGAAGCAGAGATTAAACCTAAAGACGAACCAAAAAAGTAAGCAAAAAACTGACTTCCATGCTCCACTCAGTTCTTGAGGTAAGTCTGTACAAGGTTACAGAGATGTTTCTGCAGATATCCATTTTGGCTCACTATTGTAATCTTATAATACATAGACTACACAGAAGACCCTACTGGAGCCCCCACAAAAAGGAACCTTTATCACATCCCATAATAAACATTTTCCACTACATTTGACTTCATAAACAATGGTAATTGTACCATGCAAGGATTCCCATTCCTCTTCCAAATGAGCTATTAACAAGCAAACTGCTGCCACGAATAAGCTTTATCTGAAACATATACAACTTAAAATGCTTAAAATGGGAATACTTCTATAACAAAGGATCCATTCCTATATCCTATGTACCACTACCGTCTTCCAGATTGATTCACTTTTTAGCCAGGTATCTATTTGACTAGGAGGAAACTAGCCACATCAAGTGTGATGAAGTATTTCTTGCCAAACAGATAGAACATCACATTTCCTTACTAATAGTACTAATTTATTCCCTATTCCTATTGGAAAGTGCTGACAACAGAAAAGGCTTCTGGAAAAAAAAGATACCGGTTATGGGAGATGACATCTCTATTATTTGTTCAAAAGAAAGTAATATAAAAAAATACCCTTTTTTTGCCTACAATAAATTACATGGGAAAAATAATATATATATCTTATACACTTCTTGCAATTAGCAGTAGGCAAGGAAAATGGTAAATTTCAAGTGAAGATAGACACAGGGGAGATTTGGGATAGATATAAGGAAGAAATTTACTGTGAGAGTGCTGAGGAGCTGGAACAGGTTGCCCAAAGAAGTTGTGGATGCCCCATCCCCGGCAGTATATAAGGCCAGGTTGGACGGGGCTTTGAGCAGCCTAGTCTAGTGTGAGGCGTCCCTGTCAATGGCAGGGGGGTTGGAACGAGATGATCTTAAGATCCTTTCCAACCCTAACCTTTCTATCAGTCTATATTCCAAAGCCAGAAGTATCCAGAACTTAAATTTCTCCACATTGTCTCTGCTGAATGCCAATGATGTTTGCTGTATGGATTCTGGCTTTTCTCTCTCTTTCTCTCTCTCTTTTTTTTTTTTTTTTTTTGGTAATCATTCAATTAAAGGAGCAATGTACTTTAAAAAATAGAAAAATACTCATTTGAACTAGAAAGAAGGGATTAATCAGAAACCTAGTTCAACACATCACAAATCAGCAAAAACCTTATTAATTCACTGACAGGTTGGTCTGTAAGGAATGCAAAATCATCTGTTTCAAAGAGATTATTGTTCTGACTATTTAAGTATTCAAAGTCCATTTTTTAAAGCAGTTAGATCTTCAATGAAAATCAAAGTAAAAAAACCACACAGTTCCATGTAACAGACTATTTTGTTAAGGTATTCAAAGAGCCAGATGACATACTTGTGAAACTAAAACATATACACAGTTATAAACTTGAAGATTAAGTGATCAATTCCTAGGTCAGTAATCACTTGCATGAGCAACTGCTAAATGGATCTTATTCCCACATGAAAATACTGTTCAAGAAAGTAATTTTTAAAGGCTACTCTTAATACAGCATGTTTTCACAAGGAGAATAATGTTGAAGTAATTTGATTTTATCTTTTAGAACCATGCAACTTGCCAAGGATTAAGTTCTTTTCCTTTAGCATAAAATGAAATGTGTTTTACTGAATGCCTGAAGCCTTTCTATATTTATCAGTTATATAGAGGAGTCACTATTTAGCAGTCAGTGGTATGCACCATTGCATATGTGAAACAGAAGTAGGCTCTGAGAAAGTGCACAGTCCATGAATTTGGACTAGAAAAAGCAGAATGCCTGAAAAAAGTTACATTATTTTGAGAAGCAAATGTTTTTGAGAAATTTTTTAGAAATCTATTCCTCCACATGTCCAAATGAGCTCATAACC
The DNA here is from genome assembly GCA_024733675.1 of Psilopsiagon aymara. Lineage (NCBI taxonomy): Eukaryota > Metazoa > Chordata > Aves > Psittaciformes > Psittacidae > Psilopsiagon > Psilopsiagon aymara. The sequence goes on from JANRGW010009983.1 coordinate 18,668, forward strand.
TTCCCCTTCAGCACAGAAGACCTCCTTCCTGTTCTCAGTTCTACAGGAAAGCAAAAGCACTTTTTGTCCCAGGTATCACCTTCCCATACTTCAAATCACTGAAAAACTACATCCTTCCAAAAAAAAGCATCTTTCCAGTAGTGTTTAAAAAGAAACTGTAAATGGGTGGTAGATGTCCTCAATTTTGTGCTCTCTGTATAAAAGTACTGTATGCCAGTAGATACAGATTCCACAAAAGTAAAGTTTTACTCAACTAGACTTACTTTTTCATCCCATTTTCTACAGTAAGTCAGGGATTTTGCTGATGTAATCAGGAGCCATAATCTGACTGCCTATATACCATCCAACCATAAAATAAACCTGACTCTCTCCCTGGTGTCTTCTCTTATTTCTCTTTCCTTTAGGTCTGCATGCTACTGGTTAGGCAAATGTATTCTTCAGTACTTGGAGTTTTTTAAATAAGTGAAGGATATTTTCCTCAAAATATGAATTGTCAGTCACTGTGAGACAAAGAGAGCTGTATTTAAGAACGGTAGAATGGTATTTCTTCCCCTTCACCCATCCCCATTTAATTGCATCATGTTTCCATGGGTGGCCTTTTCCAACCTAAAAGCCCTATTTTTTCTTACCCATACATTCCTGTTACTGCTCACACATTAGCAACCAAGGGAATATCAGACCAGACCACTAGTAAATTGAAAATAAATAGTTAGAAAAAAAAATTTTCCGCAGGAAACTTTGTATGCCTCTAAAGGTCAGGCCTGATACTGGAGGACCTGGGAATACATGGCTTAGTAGGAAAATGACCATGCTCAGCCAGTTCCTTCCATAGGAGCGTGCTGAGCAACGGGCTGAACTGAGTGACCACATGGTTGGGGTCTGACTGATCTGCTTCAGAACCAGGATACAGGATAACATCAACAATAAAAACCTTTGGAGGTCTCATTTCTGGCCTTGAGCTTTACGTGGCGATATGTCCAGCAAGAAGTTACCAATTCAGTTCTTGCTTTGCCTAGCTAGGTCTTGAAAAACTTTCCTGGAAAGAGGTTCTACAGGCTTCAAGCAACCTGCTCTAGTTCTGCACTATCCCATCCTCCAGAAGGAATTTTCTTCTCAACCCAAACCAAGTTGTGCTTTGTGCTCTTGTCATAATACTTAGCATACTAACGTGATTTTGGCTCCATTGACATTGTAACTGCTCCTCAAATACTTGTAGGCAGCAGCAAGATAACCCTTTTGGTACACCTTCACCAATGTTTAAAAGTAGAAAAGCAACACAGCCAATCTGAACTTGGAACCTTAACTTAGACCCTTCAGAACCTTAAATGCATGTCAGCCTACTACAGAGCCTGGGAGCACACAAGTTGTTTATAAAGACTTGGAAACTTTTACATTGAGCCTAGTAGCCTGAGACATCAAAAAAAGGGAAGCACCTCTCACAGTAAGGCTGCACAATCTAGGAAGATATCTGTGCCAGAGCCATTTAAAAACATGAAGACAAGCAGTGGCATAACTGGAAGCTTTAAGCAAACCATGACAGCAGATGGTTATACATACAGGACAGTTGAGCTGATCGGACACAGAGTAAATTACTAGAACAATTTTCTCCAGTCACCAAGGTTATCTAACATCATTTGTGAGCTCGCACTCTGCCCTGGAGAAGCTTTTGCTGATTTCCACTTCCATGCAAAGTCTCTCCCGAGATCTTTTGCAAAGATGCATCTCATCACTGCTGCTAGAGTAAGGTTGTACCTAACAGAAACTGTAAAGCCTTCAGGCAGTCTTTGCTGCTGGAGTCCCTGGTAGCTTTTCTAAATTAAAAAGGGATAAATAAATAATTGAGATAAACAGACTTAACATTAAAAAAAAGTAACTGTAAACTTCGTAGAAAAGCTGACTGAGGAGCATAAAGGCACATAGCTTAAACTATTAGTTGTAGCAGACGTATCTAAAGCAGAGATGTAACTTTTTTTGCAGGAGGGAGAGAACGCTTCTGCCAAGGTATAAACAAAAGACTCAGCACGTGTTGTTACGTTGGCACATATTTCAGGGTATTGTGCCACAAAGTGTGGCAGAATTAATTACTGTAATATAATTGTCTATAAACTCAGTGCCAAATGATCATTTTTGCTGAAAACACCTTTCAATTACAGATAAAAATTCCAAATCTAAGCTGACTTTATGTAACTCAATATGAGATCAACTGTGTGGCATGTACAAACAAGTTTGGGAAAAGGAATTTTTTTCAAGCTTTATTTGGCAGTGGTTCACTTTTTTATGAGAGGGTTATTTACATGGCAAAGAATGGTTTGTAGCTAAATTTAGAAAAACACAGTAAAACTGGAATCTGTACAGCACAGACTCCAGTATTTGCTCTTATGGGAAATACTGCCACCCCTAGTTGGAGGAAGGTTCCCTCAGCCATCTCTTCCATGTTAGGAAAGTTTCTGAAGGAGTTAGGAATAAAGGTTGGCTGTCAATTAGTTCTACTTGTTTTCATCTTTTCCAGCCCCAAAGAGCCAGAACCAAGGCATTCTGGCATGAATGCAGAACCCCTATACGAGCATCAAGTAAGTGCCTGTAAAGAGTCAAACCAAAGCAAAAGGGGCAAACATTTTTTCCCCAGTTGCTGTTCTATGGGATGCCACAGTGAAGATTGAGACTGGAGTAAAATAATGCTCTAACAATGAATGTAATCCTCTAAAATTTTTGGACTTTGAAACCATGCCAGAAAGAAAGGCTGGTGTCAAGAACCCTGGGTGGAGTACAATCTTTTCAGAATTATTTTTTACTGAAAACAAACATACCAGATTTTCAAACTGGCTTCTTAGATTTCTGTCTATAAAACTGAGCATCTTAATGTGATCAGAAACCCATCACTCTTGTGTACCAACAAAATTCTACTTAGCACAGAAATAGGCCTGTAACAGTCTGGAAATATTTTCTACAAACAATATGACTGAAGATCAATTCAGAATCTACTGGGAAAATAAATATTATTTTAACAGGGTAATCAAATTCCCCAGTTGGATACAACAGTTGTCAGAAGCCAATTATGTGAATTTGAATTGCTGTCACACATCCTCTAGCATCACAGCTCTTCTGTTTAGGAACACAACTAATACATCAACAAGAAAATTCTATTATACTATTAAGAGATTTGTTATACTCATCCGGAGTTTCATACAAACCATAACCCAGGTTAAATGTAAGTAGTCATATTTATTGACAACTCCCTAAGCATAAAGAGAAAAAGGTGTCAGAGATCTCCCCACTATTTTCATAGCAAGCTAACAGACACAACAGGGTAAAACCCAAGTGAATCTGATGGCATCATAATAGTCTTCTGTCACCGAGACCAAATGTCAACGAACAGCTCAGACCTGGCCTGCTGATCTATTTTAAACCCCCAGAAGAGTAGGAAAACACACCTTTTGCCTACTGGAAACATCACCTGTCCCAGTGAACTCGCATGCACAGGACAACAGATGAAAAGAAATCATACCTTGATCTTACTGCAGTAATAAAACAGAAAGTGGTGAGAGATTATTTTTTTCCTTCTCTTCCGCAGAAATTCATCACAAATTAAAATATATAGAAAAAAGCTTTAAGCTGAAAAAGTTAGAAATCTGAATTTGTAGCCTTTCCCCAGCATAAATTTTTCTGCCTTTCTCCCCTTTTGTCCACTTAAAAAAAACCTTCAAAAAGGCAATATTAATAACTGAAGATTTCTTAATTTCATTCACATCTTTTTCCCATTAAAAGATACACAGATCTCAAGCCATAAGTTATGAGAATTTAAATATTTGCTTACGTTTATCAAATGTCTTCAAAAATGGCTTCAACAATTAAAATTAACTGTTATAGCAAATTCAGTAACTTTCAAGCATTGAAAATGAAGATAAAAGCAGAGGAATAAAGACAAATGCTACTGCACACGTGTATGTTCTGCCACAAGTTCATCAAGGGCATTCACAAAAATGTAGTGTTATGTAGCAGTAAGAGGGACACAGATATCAGTGTGTTCTGATATGAAAACACGATACACAAAACATCATGAAGATTTATAAATACCTTTAATCAAAATCTGGGAAACCAAGTCAGCCCTTTCTAATACATCTCTTCCTTTTGTCTTTGATTGTCCTATTCCTCCTTTTCTGCTGAAAGCAGAAAAGCACTGACACAGACCTGGCTGCCTTCTGAACTCTTAATGCAAGATCTCCATACCCATCATTCACCAGGGAAACACCTTCCCCCACAAAAGACCAGCTCAATGAAAATTAAATCATATATGCTTCTTTATCTTTTTTCACTTGGAAAAATTAAAAGGTATTTTCCTTCCACAGTTACACTTTAACTGACTGAAAACTTTGGCATTCGACAGATGCTGGGAAAAGATCAAAGCAGACACTGAGACTAGGGCTTTTCTTAATTAAAATAGAAATCTTCCCAAACTTTCTATTTCCCAATTGCATGCAGAAACTCTTCCTTTGTCAAAGAAAGTTCTGAATGTTAACCTAAGCCTGCAGCCTATGAGCAAGTGCCATTCCCACCCCAGCC
>JANRGW010009983.1:23327-47423 GCA_024733675.1 Psilopsiagon aymara
TCCCCCCCCCCGCCCCCCCCCCCAAAAAAAAAAAAAAAAAAAGGCAAAAAGTTCTTATTCATTCCTAGGGTTTTACTTCAGTGACAAAAATACAGCAAATCATTGCATGAGCTTATCTTTTGTTCCTGCTTTGTTTCTTTTCCAGCTCTCCCAAAGGATTGCCCTTCTTAAACTCTTGGCCCTTCCACCTTTGCCAAAATCTGCATGTGATTATTTATCTTAATAAATCACCAAAACATTTATATTTTCCCAGCAAAAGCCACGATTCCTTAAGGAATGCCACCCAAGCATTAGGCTATCTCTATAGCAATTAACTTCCAAGGGCCCTTGTCTGACCGGGAAACTAAAGGGCATACTGTGGCAACACCTCTTCCTCCAAAACCTTTCCTTCCCCTAAAAGAAAGAGGCACATCCAAACTGCCAAGTGCAGAGGGCCATTAGCCAATGCCAACTCCTACACTTGGAACTGTTGGCAGTCTAAGCCCCAGCACTGTTTCATTTACTGTCACTGCACTATTGTACTAAAAAGCAGTGATGCAAATACAGGGCATTAGTAAAATATACCTCAGCATTTATGTCGGTCTTCATAACCATACATATATACCCATGCATAAAAGTCTCCAAACTGAAAATAAAGAAGTTAACATCTCCAAGAGAACTACATAAAAACTCAAAAAAATTGGGATTTTTACTACAGACAACTTTCACAACATTCTGAATCTATTACCTTTTGGGAGGGCATTACCCAGTGTTTTAATCTGTTTAGAACAAAGCAGTTTAGAAAACATGACAGGTGTTAGAAGAACTTTACCTCTATTTCCAGGATACTTCAAATTGTTTTCTTACTTTCATAAGGAAGTTTGAATACTAAAACATTTGAGATAAGCACTGAAATCTGATCCTCAAAAAAAAAAAAAAAAACCAACCTGCAATGCAATGTCTCTCCTTCAGAAATTATCAAGGGTTTCCTAAACAGATCTTATGACATCTGATGTCATAGTATGCTTGAGCCAAGAGAAGATTTTATGAAGATGTTTACATATGTGGAGCTCACTTTGGAACGAGTTCAGTGGTTGCCTCAAGTTCCTCACAGTTATTAAGACACAAATTAGATAATGCCAAGTATCAAAACATAGATTCAGCATGCTCTAGATAAAACATCTGACAGCATCAGGAGTTAAATAAGATGTTCCAACATTACACAGTCTGTGATCAATACCAGTACTGCAGAGCCATAAGCTAAATCAGACAAATCTTCCTCAGAAGAAAGTAGCACTTAACTGACTTCAAAGAATACAATCCTTTCCTGAGAAACTGTCTCTAAAAGATGTCATTCAACTAAAAAAATTTGGCTTCATTTAAGAAATTTCACAATCTATTTCTGGTCAGTTTAGCAACACATAAAAACCTAATTCAGAAAATATGTTAAGTACATACAAAATTTTTCACCTCCAAAAATAGGCAGAAACAATGCTAATCTACTAAGAGTCAGTCTCATACTGAGAGCCTCACACTATCTACACTACACTGAAAGTAAATATTTCAGAAGAAGATGCAAGAAAACTTGAGATGATACATATAGAACATTGCCTACTAAAAATGTGGCAACGGAGATCACTGGCTAAAGCTTCATTGCCTTTAGAAGAATTTATTGTTAACCAAGTGTAAGAATTTCCAGTATCTTTCAAAATATAAGGCCTGAGCTGGTCTGGTCAGGAGTAACAAGGAAAAGAATTAGATGTGCAGAATTACAAGCACTGGTATTGACTGAAATGAAGTGAAATTTGCATGCAGATCCTGAGTTCCGAGCTTGTAGTAACAAGCAGCCTTTTCTGCTAGTAACAGAAAATTAATGTGGAACTCCTCTTGCAGCACTCAATTTTTAAAAAATTCTCTTTCCTTATCAATCATTTGTGCTACCAAAATGAGAGAGTTCACAATACGTATGTCAGAAACTTAACAAATGAAATAATTCTTCGTCAAAAAGTAGTATAATTTTACCAGTGTCTGGCAAAACAGATAAAACCAATTAAAAAAACCCAAACAAAACCAAAGCAAAACAAACAAAAAACCAAACAAACCAATAAACATAAAAAATAATAAAATCTCTGATAAATACAACTTAAAAAATCTCTACAGAAATATGCAGCTTACGATTCGATCATATGCAACATGGACCCTTTAAGGGTTTTTTGGGTTTATTGACTTTAGTAAGCTGCAGCTCCAACAGACTTCTTCTATAGCTTTACATATAACCTCTTTGGAAAAAATATGCTCCAGTTGGGTGTGCACAGGCCACAAACAACCTTCTCTGCAGTGGCCCTGAGATGGTAGTTAATGGTCTTAAAAGGAGGGCAGAAAGCAAAAAGCAGGATGCAAATACGGGCTTCAGGCAAGAGGACTTTGACCTTTTCAGGGATCAGCTTGGAAAGATCCAATTTGATACAGTCCCAGAAAGGGAACTCCAGGACAGCTGATTAATTTTCAAGGACTACCTTCTCCAAGCTCAAGAATGATTGATCCTTAGGAACAAGAAGTCAAAAAAGATGGCAAGATGCCTGCACGGATGAACAAGGTGCTCCTGACTGGACTGATTCAAGAAAAAGAGGCATCTAACAGGTGGAAGCATGGACAGGTGATTCTGCTACGACTTAATTACACTTAAGCTAGGAGCAGTAGCTTCTTTGGATCTGGAAGCATGATTTTTTACTACAGTACCTACAGTATTTTGAGGTGGAACACACACTGCTTATTTTCACTATTACTAATTATATAGAAAACAATTAAATATTCATTTAAAATGTTTTGCTGGGACTGGCAATCTTAAAAAATCATGATGCCAGAAATTAACTGTACAGTTTGAAATCCCCTGTTACACTGACCTTAAAAGATGTTTGAGTGTTATATCCACAGGGAGAGTTCGCTCTTTTGCATATAGACATTTTTAAATGCAAATCTGTTGGAAACAATAAGGATATAGATCTATCAACCAACGAAGCAAATTAATGTCTAGGCAGTAAATAAATGTCTAGTGATCAGGCATCACTACTATAGTTATTTCTGAGGAAAAGAGCAAGCCCACAGCAAACCACTTACCAAATGATTCTTACAGATTTGGTTGGAATTCAAGAAAATGTATGTTCTTACCATGGAATCTAGTAACAGCAAGCATGTTTAAAGTGACAAAGCTTTAGTGTGTTACAGAAGGCCTGTCATTTTAACAGACAAGGCTTTAGTAGCAGACAATGACAAGAGGCAGAAACAATCCGAGTCATATATGTGCCAAAAGTGATGACAAATCCTAAGAAAAATCTATGTCCCCACAGCATAGCCATTCTAACAAACAAACCAGGGCTGGGACATGGACAGAAATTACCCATTCTAATTAAATTTTAGCTTCCTCCTTGGTACAGTCTGGGCTGTGCTAACTAGCATTGCTCAGCCAAGTGCCCCAGCACAGGTCAGGAGACAGCGCTGATCAAAATCTGCATCTAATGGGTGCTACATGAGGGACAGAAAACAGACCTTTTAAGCTTTTAAGTGAGCTGTCACTCATCCTTGTGTAGGAGCCTCACAAAATTCACTCTTCATCCCTTGCTCCTTGCTTTTTTAGTTGGTATTTGGTCTTCCTTGTACCTCATAACCCTAAGAAGTTCAGACACAGAATTGCATCAGCCTCAAGCATGACACAGGAAATATTAAATACAATTTCTGTCAAAAATGAAAGTACAAGTTAAAAGTGTGCACTAATTTAACAAATTGTACAGTTAACCCATTTTCCCAAATTTTTATGAAATAACTGATATTCCAAGAAAATAAAAAAACCCACAAAACACTATGAAATGCTACAAATATTGCCCTTTAATAAGGCAGCAATGGAAGTAAATTGGAATTATAATCTCTAGGATGGTGCATGGCACAATAATATTTATATTTTAGCATTTATATTAAATTTTAACAAACATTATTGTCCTTATTTATAAAAAGGCCTTGTTAGACAATAATCACATCAGAGAATATGAAATCTCATTGCAACATATTAAGAAAGTATACCATTTTTAAACCTTATAAAAATGAACATAATGCTTTTAACTAAACAGTTTTCAGCATGAACAATTTACTCTGAAGAGACATAGCAAACAAGACCAACACAGAATGCTAGTCAAAATGGAATCCAGTTGCATTTTTAATGGCTCCCAAGGTTTTCTTAAAAAAATCAGTCACTATTAATTAATATATGCCAATTGTTCAAAGTCACTGCAGATCTGGACTATTAAACATTTTACATATTCAATTGGCAAATGCACTTCTCAAAACCACAATTAAGAATCAGGCTAGAATGCACTACCATATGTAGGTTCATTTGCAGTTAATGTTTCATTGAGGACAACTGCAACTCCTACTTTCCATTTCATTACAAAAACAGTTTGTAAGCAAGGATTATTTATAGTTCTCAAAGAAAAGTGAGATGGGCATATTTTGACAAGAAAGGAACTCATCTTGCCAAATAGCTGTGCAAAAGTTTATTTGCAGTGTCCCTTTGCCAATTAAGACCTAGATTCTGTCATCCTTTGACTCTGTGGAGTTTTCAGACAGTCCTTACAAAATATTCATTAACATCTCTTAATTAAGCCCATACATTTCTTTTAGAGTTTATTGCAGAGGGACTAAGAATTTCACTCTTGTACCCTGAACAATATAAAGTATATCTCAAATTTTCCCAATCAGCCTTAGACTTCCAAAAGTGCCCCTTCAAATTATTAAAAAGAGTGGAATTTGTAATCTGAGGCAAAATACAGAAGTCTTCTCTGTTTACGCAATTTCTGAGCAAGACGGCATAACATATGGCACAGGCATTATGTTTTAATGATTAAAGAACATTAATGAAACAGATGATGCCTGCTGAAAAACAATTAATATAATGATGCATCCATTAAAACAAGATATATGCAAACCTTTTAATTTACTGCAATGCCACTTATAATTAGCACCACATGTTTGTTTACGCATACTACAGCTGCCTGGACAGAGTTGCCTTTCTAACATATCCCTCTCCCATCGTTATGCCACCTAACTATAGCCTGTTCTCTCATTTTATAGAATTTTCCTATTATCATCTGCTGTATTTTCCTTATTTTACAAGTCTATGAAAAGAATAGCACTTTAAAGACCTTTCTTAATATCTTGAACCTAACCTGTAAGTCCGTAAGATAGAAAAGCCTTATTATATTGCTACAGGGATTATGAAACTATAAGTATGTTAATTTTGTTGTTACTACCAGTGTTAGAAAATAATTTGCAAGCACATTCAGAAGGACTTCTCAGAATATCCTACAGATACTTTTAGTCTACGCGATTTTAAAGAAAAGAGCATCTTCACCCAAAGAAGGAATTAGTCAATCACTTGGTGTAGTTTTACTGTGAGTGGCTCACTAAAGTACAAGAGAAATACACAGACCTCAAGGGAAAACTCTCTCTCAGATACACTTCAGCCTGTCTTTGCTGGCTGGCTAGGCCGAGTCAAGGGAACTGGAGAAGCAATGCCACCCTTTCAAGCCCCTTCTCCCAGTCTGTGCTGGCTCCAGCATCACTGCCTCACCAGCAAGATGCTACATCTGCTCACAAGATGACCTTAGCCCTCAACCTGCAAGAAAAGCACATTCTACTAGCTACAGCTGAAAAACTTTGCTCTTAAGTATTTATCCTGCCCAACCCACTTCTGTTAGCTGGAATGAGCAACAGTTGACATTAAAATAGTAGCTCAGTGTCAGCAGCCTTGTTTCTTCATGGAGATGCCATCAAACGGACAGCTGCACAGGGTTATGGCATTAGAAGGGTACTTAAGCACCTCTATCCCTGTTCTGAGAGGAAGCAAGAGATTTTAATCAGTGGGGAGCATGCTACCAGGACATATTACAGAGAAATTCACTGTGCCAAAAAGGATGGTGTTTGGCTTCTCAGCTCGCTGACTGCTACGCACCACTGCCTGGCACACGTTTTGTCTGTTCAGCAGGTAGAAGCTCCCTTCTTTGTTGCATTTCCACAGCAAAAGACTCTGCAAGGTGAAGAGTGCAGTCAGCTCTCATTCAAAGCAGGAGTGACACTGAAGAAGCCTGGTCTGTGCACTGTTTATCTACTCTGCAGGCTGCTGCCCTGAGTATGGCTTCAGTCCGAAAACCTAGGTCAAGACTTACAAATTAAATGTGCTAGGACTGTTCTCTGGTCTGTAGCCCTGCTGACAAAGACCATGTCCTTACTATTGAGCTCTTGCTCTCAGTCCCAGCCACAAGGGCTTCACCCAAACTCCTCTGGCTTTTGCTAACCTGTGACTACCTGAGGAGGGTTTGCGCCAAACACTGCTAGTCTTCACATAGGCTCATCCCGGTTCAGACTATCAAGATACCACTACTCTGAGATGCTGTACCTTTGTACCCACACAAGGAAAAAGGTGTGTAGGATTTGGCAAGATACCAAGATGCTGACTCTGCATACACTACTATGCTAAAAAAAGCAAAATCCTAAATGGACCTTACTTGACAAAGTTACTACCTTACAGCTTTAACTTTGACTGTCATTCTGTTTGGTGTTTTTTGTTATGGCGCCTTTATTACTGAGTCACTGCTAGAAAAAAAAGTAGATACATAGAGAGGAAGCACTTTCCAGGGCCATATATAAGGCTTGAAACACAGGGCTTTGGAAAGACTACTACTTCACATCAGATATGGTGGCATCACCAGCTGAACAACTTTGTTCTCTGACCCCAGCCCACTGCACTGAGAGGTCATAAGCTGCAGAAAGCAAAACAAGACACTCACTGTGTGAGATCCATTCAGCAACTTTAATTCTTCTAGAAAACATCCAGATGACAAAATTCTGGGGTTTTGTGGGGCAGCCCAAGAAATGGGTTTTTGTCTTTAGTTTAAAAGGTCACAGGGTCTGCACCAACCTGATGGTGCTGAGCCTCTGCACTTCTAAGGGCTGGGACTGATCTTGGCCTGAGCTTATTTGAGCTTGTTCTAGCTGTACTCACTGTTGTTTAGCATCCAGGTGACTAGTGCCCCACTTGTCCAGGTTAACTTGCAATCATCATTACAGCCAGGGTCTAATGAAATTGACAGGCAGCCTTGGCCAATCCCTGGATGGGGTAACAGGTGATCTGGGTCAGGGACCATTCTGAGGAGGAAGCAGGGAAAGGGAAGAGCCTGGTCAAGGCCCTAGGAGGCAGGGGTGCTCCAGGCACTGGTTTATGAAGAAACTGGCAACAATGCAGACAGGCAGCTAAGTAACCCCTCAGGCTTGTCTTTCTCTTGTAGCACAGCAGCATTTAAGTATGCTACCAAAAGAACCCGAAATAGAATGACTTGTCCTTAACTCCAGCTCTGGATTTTCAGGGAGCATCATCTCTGTGTCCTGGCCTCCTCTAGAGTTGCAAAGGCATCATCTCCTCTCAGTCCCCAAATGTCTACAGTGCGTGATCTCCACTCTTCCACTGTATACAACAGCATTACTGAGAATTTCACCATGAACCACAGGGTTGAGAAAAACCTGACCTCAGTTCGGGATATAACATGTCATTGTAAAATAAGCCACAATCTGTCTTTTGTCCAAGAGTTGTTTCAGCTCTCCAGGCAGGTATACTGTCACAAATACAGACATAGGTTGTATGGTTTAATGGTCTTGAACGCTTTGCATTGTTTTGGAATAAGTAAAACTCAGGTACAATTCCAAAAATAAAGAATAAATTATTAATATTTTAACTAGAAATAATAATAAAGTTGTATTCATTATTACAGAGTGGGTTTTTTCAAGACTAAAATAATAATGACTAGTCATTAAAAAAAAAAAAAGCACTACTATAAAAGAAAATAAACACCTCATGACAGATTTGCATACTGACATTCTACAATCTAAAACATATCATGAAAGCAACTTTGTCCATATCTTCATCAACACCAAAGCAGAAACACATTCTACATCGCTTTTAAAACCATCAATATATCACAGCAGTGTGTGAACACAACAAGAAACACATCCATCTGACACTGACAAGTTATTTGGATGCCTGAATGAAAGCAACAAAAAAGCTCACAATTGTATCGGGATGTAAGGAGCAGAAGGCCAAATAAACAGTTCAGTAAATCGCTGTTTTCTTTACATTTTGTTTTTCCTTTTCTTTTTTTTTTAAGGTCTGAAATCAGCTCATAAAAACAGTTTGTATCTAATTCTGCCATATAGAGAAAAATAGCCACTGAGCTTCAGTGACAGAAAAGCCCAGTTAAAGCTCTGCAGGATAAAGTATTACTGCAAATTTGCATGTAAGCAAACTCTGCTGAGTATCTTTGTAAAGATCTGAAAACAGTTAAGATTCTACATGCCAGTCAAGTAGGATTTGTTTGATTTTAATGGCTGCTTTATTGGAATATATCCCAGGGAATCAATTTAATTTCATAATTATGGAGAGCAATGTAAGTGCTTAACTGAGAAAAGATTTCCAAAACACACATTTTAAGCATCTAAGGCCTGGTTTTGAATGTAGGCCCCTTAAAAACAGGTATTTGATATTCTAGCCAAAAATGGTTCCTTGGAACAAGCAGAAGTCAGCACTTAAGCTCTCAGTGTAATAGGAGAGAGGTACTTCAGCTAGTTTGGCTCAGAGAAGCAGCATAGCATTAGAGTGGCTCCAAAATGCCTGAAGTACTACATTTCTCAGTATGGATAACTGGTTGAAGGACACTAATGTATCTGTATTGCTTTGGGTCTAAAACACCTGGTCTAGCTCAATCAAGTATCTCTTCATTAAACTGCCTTCCTTTCCATCAAAAATTCTTCAGAAGTGGAGTCCACACCAGCTTTGCTGAGTACACCAAGAGGCTGGAAAATGTTTTAACATTTACAAATAAATGTGAAAGACTATTCCATCCCTAAAGCCTCATCAATTTCAACCTTTGTAATGCCCTCCCTTATCTTCAATTATAGAGTCTTTTGACCGCAACAGAAAACTGAAGAAAGCCTTTGGTCTGTAGCATATTGAACCCACAGTTCTGAACTGGTGGAAGCAAGAATCTTAACCTTAAGAACACAGATGTGCAAGCTATGCTCACACAGACTCAGATTAAAAATTACTTTGATAAAACAATTTTTCACCTGGAAGAAACCACCACATAAATGGCACACTTTTTTTTTTTTTTTTTCTTAAGTGATAGCTCTATCCCCAATTATTTATCTACTTTCCCCTATCATTTTTCTTTCTCTGCACCATGTTCATCCTCATATTTTTGTCAGTCATCCAGACGAAAATTCAAATAACCACTTTCCTCAAAATCACTGGTAATAATCTTACCTGCTGAATTACTGACTTTTCACTTATTGACAAGTTTTTCCCTGTCTTCCATCTGCATGTAGAGTAAGTGCATATTTATAATCAACTCTGCAGTGCATTTTTAATTATTTTTTCATACAAGCAAAAATCCTTCCTCTGACTACAGTTGGCTCTAATCAGATGTACCCAAATATAGTCCACCTACCTCATTAGGACTAATCTATTGTAGACAGTTCCAGACAGAAAGAAACATTTCCTGAAGTCAACAATTTCATTGTCGCGTCTACTCCCAACTATGGCATACAAAACCACACATTTGGTACTTGCTTTCAACTGCACACTGAATAAGGACTTCATGTTCATAGTGCAGTCACCCTCTTCATTTCCAATTTTATGTGTCTGAGCTTATTTCTGAGATTCCAGGAATTAGTATTCACCTTTCTATTGATTTTGCATTATATCATTTGATATTTTTGCATATTTAAGTTTGCATTTAGAATTTCTTTTAAAATGTATATTATTTTTCCTGAATATGTTCATTAACACCTTATATATTTATAAATAAGGGATCTATACAATATAAAAGAATAAAAATTCTTTGTTTGGAAAGGAAAAGTACAGCATAACAGCTTAACACTTTCTTTTAGAACATTCTGCTTATTCTCTCTTTCATAACATTGTGCTTATTCTCTCTACATATTTATATCTATATTATTATTCTCTGTACTTTCTTATTAGCCACAGCTCCCCTTTTAGCTACTACAGTACAGTGTTAAACATATGCCATTACATAATCTCAGTCTCACTTTGCAGCCAAGAATAGTTGAAGAAATAGCACACTATTGTATCTTCAGTTTATTACATTTAGAAACCCTAGATTAATAGACTAATTTTACTCTTCTCTCTGACTATTTTCAGAAGAGAAACACGAATGAAAACAAAATGTATACTTTGGACAATATCATTCACCAATTAACACACAAAAAAAATATCTCTAGATTTCAATTACTGCATTATTTCAAAGTCATGCTGAAATTTCATTTTAAATACAGGCAGAAAATCCTCAGAGATTCAGATTCAAATCCTAAGAACAGATCAAGAATGCATTTTCCTTGAGGTCATGTTCAGTGCCACTTTGAGGCTGCTCTCTCAGCTGCTTCGATACTACATACGTTCACAACCATCCCACATGATGCTCAAAATTCCAAGGCAACACAGATTTGACAGGTTCCACTGCAACCCTCTTGACGCAAGGGTTTTCCCATGCTGAAAGGAACAAAAAAGGTGATTTTCTTATTCTGATTTCCAAAAAAATCCCAAACACATTTGCCTGAAATTCTGAACATATACAGAATATTTATATGTGCAAGGTTAGCTGAATTTTACCGTAACCTGTAGTACTTCACCCTAACCTGTAGTATTTCACCCAAACCTGTAGTATTTCAACCTCCTGTCCAGGCAATAGGCTTATAAGTAGGTATGTCACAGGTACGCTCTTTTTTATACCACTCACCCCTGTGATTAGCTGCTCTTGAAAAATAATGGAGCTTTGAAAACTGGTATCTTTGTAAGGTTCCTTACAGTGTGAAAGTTGTGAAATGAAATATAAAGAAGGACCATCCCGTCAAACACTTTCCATTATCCCTCTTCTTCCAGAGATTTTATAGGAGACCCCAGGGATATGAATAATGCTTGAAAACATGAGACAATATCATGCAAGTTTCTGTCTTTTCCTTTTCTATCTGAACTAAAATAATTATATAGTATGATCATTGCAGCTCTCTTTCTTTTTGAGGTTCTTGGCACCCCCATTCCTTCCCCCAAGCATGTTAAAAACACTGCATTTAAAGGTTCTCGTTTTCCTTTCAATCTGACTTCCAAGTAGCATTAAAGCCTTCCAAACTCCTTTTTCATTGGAGAAGTATAAACATTTTGCCCTTATTCTTTACAGTCCTTTTATTTTTTCCTGCATCAACTTAGCCGCTCAGACTTGTGTGCAGCCTCCCTTTCTAATCTGCTCTGCCAAAGCACTAGCAACAAGACACTGTATCCAACAGCACAAAACCATCTCCATACATTTTCCTGTATTATTCATAATGTACAAGAAGGTCTTCCTGAGCAAAGCTGCTCTGTCAATGACCAAGAATATGTGAGAAGTTTTACATTACTGAAATCACTGTGGACATGAAACCAAACACAAGACCCTGAGTTAATCTATAACACAGTCACCCCCATAAGGATTTTAAAGGACAGCTGCAGTAAGGCCAAATGATTTTAATAATACATGGAAGAGAAATCATCATTGTGTTTCAGGGAAAAGAGCAAAAAGCATGCAGCAGTGTGACAAACCACACCTTAGCCCTCTACTTAAATTACAACTGGACATAGTAAGGAGAAGGCTTAGTGTATCTGAGGTAAGCAGCAAGACAAGTCATAAATTCCTCTTCCCTACTTCTGGTCATACTGAGAGGCTTCTATGAGGATGATCATGCACAGAAAGAGGGTAATCAGAAAAGCTGTGGAGTGTACAAGCTTGAACACACTCAGTATCTGGTTCTTCCAGCTGAGTCTGCTCTGAACAAGCAGTTGAAATAGAGTATCTCCAGAAGTGCCTTCTCAATCCAACTCTAAGAAATAAGACAACCTGAACATCAACCAGCCTGAAAGAAGCCACCAGAATGTCTACCCATTGGCTCCCATCGTCTTCAAATTTCTACAATGAGCTCCTAGCACACCTCTTTTCCTACAACACTTCTAATTCCTCAGACTCTACAACAAGTTCCTCTCTTCTCCTTTGTCTTCTTAGGGGGTTTAGTTTGCAGGTCACTAAGATTAAAAAAAAAAAAAAACCCTTCTATAATTGTATCACCAGCAATTCTCCTTTCTGTGATGCAATTTAATTTCTAATGTGTGAATGTATCATTTGATACTTTCTGATCACTTGATAGTGAAGAGCACTTTCATACCTTTTGCACATAAAGAAACTATGTGTAAAAAAACTAAAAGGAAAAAAGACAAAATGTAAACAAAAATAGGGCTGAACAAACAACATGAAGATGTTGCTGTATAACTCAAGCAATACATGCAAATAGATATGAATACACATTCATTTTGTATGTGGATGCAAAAGTCTTTTCATCAGAAGTCACTGTCATACTTCAGTATTGAGTTTCTAGATACCTGTCCTACTTTCATTTTTAGAACAATTTTGTTATGTAATAAGCATACATATCCATAACTCAGACCTTAGACTTCTCAATGTAATCTAAAATAGCTGCAGATTGACTTAAAAACTCTGAAAAATGGTGGAGTAATACATGAAAATTTACTTCTTGATTTTAATTTTACCTATGATTACATTCTGCAGTTAACATATATGATCTGTCTCACAAAATGTTGGAAAGTCAGTTGCGGAAGCAGTGCACTTTGGAGAAATTTTTTCTTAGAAAGAATGAAAATGTTGCATTTTGTGTCTGAATTACAGACTGGGCCAATGACAAATGCAAATTAGCAAGTTTCTGTCACATGCATATATCTTCATCATTTAAAAAAAAATATTGCAAATCATTACATTTAGAGAATTTGATAAAGTCACAAGGGTCTTTAAATGTAATGTATAATGACATATTAATGGTTTTATAGAGACCTCTGGAGATTTCACAGCATTATACATTAATGAATACTTCCTGACATTTGATACACAAAAATGCACTGAAAGGTTTAATGCTCCAATGGATCTGATGTGGATACAGAGCAGCCAAGTTTCCTATCTGAAACGTCAACATCTAGCCAGATGGCTGACATTGCTCCCTTTTCATGAGGTCAGAAACCATTTTGAGAACATCTGTATATACCTATGTTTTCTGAAAATCTGAATTCAGTGGTTATTGGAGTCAACAGGAAGATATATACTGATGTTACACTGGCTTTAGACCAAGTATGCAATGTCAAGTTTGATAAGCATCAACAGCTTCAGATATCTAATCCTGATGTTAAACATAATGATTTGTGAAAACTAGAACATTTGGTTTTCCATCTTGCCTTTAATTTTGCTGTTTATGATGTAGCAACAGAACTACTGCCAATAGAAAGCAGGCAAAAAAATAAGCATATATTACAAAAGAAAAAAAAAAAAACCAACAAACACCCAACTAAACAAAATTGCTAGCTTTAGCAATATTCATTCAAGTTGCTAGATAGAAATGTAAAATGTTTCAAAGATTTTATCGAAATCTACAAAAGGCAGAGACAAATTTGCACCAGTGCTATGTTGTAATAGACTTAAAATGAATTTAAAAGGAGCATTTAAGAAAGAAAAAACAAGCCAGATTAAATAATGAAGTATTTGTCCCACATTCACAATCAAAAGCATTTTTCATATTTCAGTTTTTTTAAAGGACAACTGAGCACATCCAAAGTGCCATTCTGAAATCAAATTCAGTGACATTTGTGAGTACCTTGGCAAAAATTCTTTTTCTCATGAAACTGTAGTTGTGAAAAAAAAATGAAAATATTTAAGATGTAAAATGTTTTTAACCATACTTTCCCTTTCTTCTACAAAAACCAGAAGTTTAATAGAAATGACACAAATAAAACTAAAATATCCTCTTTAGACAACATTTAACAACATAAACGCTTCTGCAGTTGTCCCAGCTGAAAGAAAAACAACCCAAAACCTGCCTTGTAAAAAAGATACTCCTGAATTTTTTTCTCATTAGTGACATTGAGTTGCCAAAGTTTTACATCAGTCAAACAGAACTGAAAAAAAAAAAAAACCCACAACCCTCCACACCTTCTGCTCTAGCTTGAAGTTTAATATTTTCAGGAAGCTTCATATAACTTAACACAGGAGCTACCATGGCTAATTTTAATTCACCATTAAAGAAAGAAAAATTGACAACAGCCCTCCCTAAAATGACAAAGGCTTTCCTTTCTAGGCAGAAGAAGGAACAAAACTGACACAAAGTGACAGAACACAGCTGTTTGTCATGTCATTCTCCTAACAAAGCTGTCCTGGAAAAAAAAAAAAAAAAAAAAAGAGAAAAAAGAAAAAAGAAAAAAAGACGAAAAAAGGAAAAAAAGTTGGGTTTTTCAGGTTTTTTTTTTATTTTTTGAGAAAAAGCAAAAAGCTTAGACTTAAAAGCTTGCAAAAAACTTCAAAAGCTACTTGCTGGCATGAACTGAATAGTTTAGAAACAGAAAACTTGTGAAAAATGAAAAACAGCACTAGCTTCTACAACCAAAATATCACTAGAAGTTATTCCTGGCATCTTGAATGTGTTGTAAGGCACTATTTTGGTGTGCATTAATTGAGGAAATTCTCTGACAGACTGCCAAAAGCTGGAGTAAAATACAGGACTTCATAATAGCTTTTTGACTCATGCTGAATACCCCCATATACAAACTTGAAAGAGTCCAAATTTAACCCTTGACAGTGACTATGACAGAGTGGGAGTACCTGTCCTCATGGGTGTGCTAACAGGGATGAACAAAACTTGCTATCATTAGGAGGAACAATCCTAACTCCAGTGAAACTAAGATCTCTCCCAGGCAGCAAGTTGCAGACATTATCAGCTTTCACTTTAACTCGGTATATTTTTCCCCTTTTGAGCTCTTAAGTAGCCATCCAGGATCTCTGTCAATTAGGAATCCAGAATGATTTCATACACTCAACCTTTCTTCCATCTCTTTCTTCCATAAGAACTTTGTTGATGAAAGACTAGAAAAGCAATGAATTAGGATATGCATTTGTAAGTCTATTTTTCAAAATCAAATTCTTATCAGTTTATCCAAATGTTTCATATGGAAAACATTAACAGCATGAATATATATATATTCGCTTCCATAAAATGTGCATTTTCCTATTTTATCACTATTAAACAATACAAAAAATGGGGTGGAGGTTGGACTTGATGATCTTAAAGGTCTTTTCCAACCTGGTTCATTCTATTATTTTATGAAAACGTTGTTTATTACAAGCATCTAGAGTATATCTCATAAGCTTTTGAGATGCATATTAACTAAACGAGTTTTGCTAAGATTTTATTGCTCTGTTCTCCCAAAAAGTATTGTAATGTTCTCTTTCAAAAACTAATTTAAATATAAAAGAAGGTCTCTTTAAAGCATTCTTCACTACAGAGATTTGGTATTTCTTTCTAAATTAAATGGATTTTTTTTATTTAAAATAGAATATTTTAATAACTAATTTACTTTTAGTCAGAATATGGCCTCAAAGGATTGCCAGGAGTATTGTACTTAATCATAACACATTAGCCTTTCATTGGATTAGCAAGGAAAGCCTGAGTGACAGATACAATAATACAGCATGACAGAAATTGAAACATTCATATTTTTTCATCTTCATGGAAAAGTAAGTCTGACCCATCGAAAATTAATATTTTCTATTTTAAGCTGATTAAGACTCATATCTGGCACAGTTACTTTTCTGCCTATGCAACATCAGAAGAACAGTTCACTATTAAAAAAAATTGATTAAAAGGGCAAAGAGATAGAAAAGTCAGTAAGAAAGACAGTTCCTAAAATATGTGAAGAAAGTACATACACACTACATGTCAGCAATCCCTCATACTTTATAAACCCCTTTCATACAACATCTAAGTGTTCTACAGTCTTGAAAACATTACACAAAACAGGCTTGTGAAGCAGAGCACTGTTTGTTGGCTGTGTAGACACTTTGACAAGGAAAGAAAGGATGACTACCAGCTACGGAGCAGTCAGACATGAGCTTTCTCTGCCTTGCTCCAGAAAGACCTACCACAAGCAAGTTCCAAGCATGCAGCGCAAGCGCTAACACAGCTCTGTGTTAAAATTTAACCTTGTTAAGAAAAAAGCTCTGCACTGAATAAAGCAGTTAACTCATGGTTCTCTGAATTACCCAGGCTATACCTTCACCAAGAAGACAACATTCTCACTTCCTTCTAAGTGGAAAGACTCATGAACCTTTCTCAACTATTATCAGGTCTGATTTTTAAAGCTGTTTTGCATGATTTTCAGACACGCAAGACTGGTAAGGAGCTGACTGACATACCTGTTCAGAGTGACAAACTGGATGTGCACTATCCCAAATCGCTTGGCAAAAATTATATACCACAAGTACTGGAATTTTCAGCTGTACAGAGACACTTGCATACTCTGATTCCACTTTTACAAAAGTCAGTTCACTCAATTGCATCTAAATCAAGTTTGCACAGATCATGCATAAACTTTCCCACTGCTCATCTCTTTCAAACAGGTGCTCGTGGCTACTGTGTATCAATCACATGTTCTGATAAGACATACAAAATCCTTGAGAGGAGGGCACCAATGGTTAATCATAAAAAATCTTTTTTTTGATGCCCATAATGGCAGCTAAAAATTTGTTCTCCACAGTAATCCTGATCAAAAGTTCCAGAGGGGTATAAATCCAATTTTATGAGTAGAGATTTCATAAGTAAAAGATATGATGTTCATTGTTTATTCTGTCTTTAATTTTGTTTGGGAGAAAAAAAAAAGGGTCTTTTATGTTCACATCACTATAGAGAAGCTAATCCTAAAGGATGCTAACAGTGCATATGTATTCTTATCTCAGTACTGCATATCCCAGTATAGCGCACACTTACTAATCAGCGTTT
This sequence comes from Psilopsiagon aymara, assembly GCA_024733675.1. Taxonomy (NCBI): domain Eukaryota; kingdom Metazoa; phylum Chordata; class Aves; order Psittaciformes; family Psittacidae; genus Psilopsiagon; species Psilopsiagon aymara. The sequence continues at coordinate 40,278 of JANRGW010009983.1, forward strand.
CAGTGAAAGATGCAAGAAAAATGAAAAAGCAAAATGCATCATTTTGTAAGCCTCTCCAATTACAGAAAGTGCGTATGTTCCTGTCAGTCAGTCAAAAGGCCCAGCCTGGCCATCACCCCGGGCTTCTTGTGCAGCCATTCATTTTTGCTGCCTCTGCCATGCACAGGCTGAAGCCCAGCAAGCCCAGCTCTACTGCACCATCTCTGTGCTAGTAAGAAAACCATACCTATGTGATACTGCCTTATACATGCTGCATAAATAACAGTGGCAGCCTTAAACCATGACACAGGCAGTTTTGTGACAAACAAGCTGCAGTAAATAGGCCAGGTCCCAGCGTCCACCCTACACACTTCTGAATTTGGGTCATTTCACAGCACCCCAGTATCACAAAAATTATGTCTTTCATAACATTAATCCAAACTACCGCTATACCCATATTAATGACATTTTCTCAAAGTAGTGTGAATTGATGTGAATTAACAGTTATTTCACGGTTTAGGGTTTTTCTGGAGACATCTACATCTTACCTCCTTGTTGCTTCTTAACGTCTGTGCAAAACAAGACCAGGAAAACATAGGCTGTTCATGGCACCATGAACAGGACTCCTAGTAATATTGCCAATGAACCTCTGTATTACAGAGAAGCACCCCCAGACACCTAATGCAACCAGTCTACAGCATATTTCTTAAACAGCAGGTGAAAAATCTATACCTGTACATGGTCAAGGTGAGCAATAACAATGAGGAAAGTCCTAATGGCACACGAGGACTCCTGCAAGGATACGATGACATAGCTGGCTAAGGAAGTTTTCAATGAGCGCTGCCAACTGAGGATTAGCTGATAGTGAAACAGAAGCAGTTCACTGCATATCACATTAAGTCAGGTATAAGTTTGTTGAAATCAAGATTACATGACAGATAGAAAGGAATAAAGTATCATAATCATGTCTCAAAACATTTAAATAGAAAATACATGTAGGGCTTCTATAAATGTTACTTTAACAAATATTATTATTTTTGTAAAAATGATTCTGAGTAGAGTTCCCAAATGACTGTGTGAGTAGCAACCTACTCTTTTTCCATGACATGATAATAAAGTTAATCTATGGATATACATTTACTCAATTTAATCAAGTCAAACTCAGCTATGTGTATTATGAAATGAAAACAGCTGCCGGGAAACAGCTTAAAAAAAATGCCCTGCTTCTTTCAGATAGCCTACAGCTATGCAATTATCCAGCATCTCACAAGGGATAGAAAACAAACAGAAAAAGGTTATATCTTGCTTCAGTTGCCTGACTTTATCCCTAAAAAATTATTCTTACTTATTAACCTTTACTTTGTCTCTTTCGGTAGTTGTTACCCAACTGCATTAGTAAATCTTGCAACTATTCTGCAAGCAAGTACAAAACATAGGCACTGCAACCATCTTTAAAATACTTCTAATATTGAAAGTGTAGTTACTATGCTGTACATATGTTAAGGAGTCTCTCTCCAAAGACACTGAGTCAGCTTTAATTGTTTATATAGGGTTTTAGTAACACACTTTGAAGCTAGACAGCAACACTTTGATCTTTAAAAGCTTAAATGAGAGACTCAAGTGTATATCCCCAAACTTGAATTTAATCTGAATTAAGACTCAAAATGAGTCATATTTCGAATGAATCAGGCATTTTAAGATGACACTGGCTAACTGATTATCCCCAAAATATGTCATTCTTCAAGAGAAATAAATCCTAAGAAACATTTATCCTGTAGATTTTTTTTTGTAACATTCTGATATAAAGACCTCATTCTGTAGCACATGTGAAGAGAAGCAATTTCAATTCTTCGTGGAGTCAATCGACTATATATAATGACAGAATAGTCATGTAGATTAGACATAAGAACTTAACAACTTCAGCTTTGCTCTTAGCTAAAAGAAGGCAGTATTTCAAAATTGCACTGGTGCATTTCACATCAATGTTGAAAATTCCACTATATAACTGAAAAGTAAAATATAAGACTAGGTGTTGTTTTTTTTTTTTTCTTTACATAATGGTAGTTTGATTTTTCCACATTATTTCCAAAATGAAAGAGGTTTCTTCAACTTTTTCCTCTTCCACTTCTGTAATTATGCCTCAGCACCACCCCCAGCACACACACACACAAACCTTTTTTAAGTGATTAAACCAGCCACATTTTGGAAAAAAGGAAAAAAAAAAAAAAACTGCTCAGAAGAACACTAGTACAATGATTCCTGATACTTCAGTAACTTCAAATAATACTCGTTTCAAAAGGCCAACACACTTAGAGCAGATGTGCTAGCCTACTTAAAAATATGCTTGGTATGCTCAAAGAAAGCACACACAGATACCTGATTTACAAAGATGACTGCGGTTAACTCTACAAACAATCTTAATACAAGAAAGGTGAGCCTATCAGTGTCCTGCCGTGAAACAACTCTTGAATCCTGGGGACCCCACAATCTCTCATCAGTGCAAAATGACACGTTAGGTGTCGCCAGGCAGCTGGAAACCGAGCATAGGATGTAGCTGAAAGCACCAAGTGAAACTCTGAGGAACAAGGTCTGTGCAAAAGGGTGGATAGGGTCTATTCAGGGGTGGATACGCAGGTACATGCATACACTGAGTTGAAACTGCAGAGCTGCTGGCCCTCTCCTAGAGCCAGAAACTTATGAAAAGTGTCTCACCTCAAGCAGATGACAAGACAACATCTGCTGCCTTATACTAACAGGAAAAAGACAAAAGTATTTGTCTGATTTGAATTTTAATATAGATAATAAGATCCTATGACACTACAAAAAAAGCAAATAGTTTGGAAGAAAGGAGAATAGGGGTCTACACAAGCACCTGGCTCAGAAAGCTTTCTCATTCTCTCATCACCTTCACGGGAGGAGTATCACAGGGCTTCTCGGATACCTTTCATACACCTGCACCTATTTAACCATATTCCTTTTTTACATGCAACATGTGGGACAGAAATCCCAAAATCCATAAATTAGTGTCATCACAGAGCCACTAGTTGACACTTATTTGTGCTACAGATGCTCATACATGCTCAGTACTAGCTGTAGTCATCAGCTTTTAATCACATCATGACTGCAGAGCCATGCTAATAGAAAGCGTAGCCTTCAAAAATTATATAATCCCTTTACTTGTCACTTATTGCAAAAGTTCTGAGGAGCAGCTTCAAGTTCTCCTCTATTATAGCTAGTTTCCTACTTTCCCCTCTTTATTTTAATATTAAGCCTTATGAGCCTGACAAGAGGAAGATACTTTGGTTGAATATTCAATCAAGTTTCATTGATCACAGGGGTTCTAAAAAACATTTCCATGCTCAGCATAAAGTTGTATTATCAATTATAGGAAACAGTCATATTTACACATAACTGATTTCAAAATATTAATTACCTTTAAAATGAGGACTGTGTAGCTCCTCCACACGGGATAATATAACTATTTTACTATCTGGCAAGACTTTTTTGGGACCTCTGCATTCTAGCTAGTCAGGCATTGCAATTACATGGAACAGCTGTGGCCTCAGATTCAAGATTTCTGCACTACATCTGTCATGGTGCTAAGGAACTTCTGTCATTCCAGTGCAAATGTGGATGCTCTTTGAATAACAAGACTTAAAAAAGAAGACTGAAAAAAGCATATAAGCCTGTACTGTAGTTGCTGTTCATACAACTACCCCTCACTGAGAGAGTAGTTAGTAATACAACAATATCGCTGACATTACTAGGTTTCAAAATTAATTTCCTGCTAAAAACAGTAATATTACACACTATTAACACTGTCTTTAGTTATGATGCTAACTTTGGGCTCCCATGAAAATCAAACACTACCCTATATTTGCCCTAAACTTTCTCAACCACATTTTCCATCTCTCAACCTACTTCATGATGAACTTGTGAACTTTCAATTCAATGTGTTACTGCCTACAAAAACAATTTGAAAATGATCAAAAGAGACATGCTCTGTTATTTGCAAATTTCAGTGAATACAATTGCCACAATTTCCATTATTTAAATAAGGAAAAACAAACAACAAACAAACAAAAACCTAAACAAACAAAACCAACCAAACAAAAACCATACAGGTTGCTTGCTTTCCCCTGGATTTTGGTGAGTCTTGCTCCAGAACACATGAGATTTGCAGTCAGGAATGTAGCTTCTCTATGGAAACACAAAGATGAAATATTCCTAATTTGACTCCTCATCTCCAAATACTATTGTTGTTTTAGCAGACCCTTTACCTTTACCAGACTGCACAGAGACATTAGAAAGAAAATTCTTACGGTGGAGTTGACAACTATTTTACAACGTACCATTACAGATTTGAGAGAAAATCAGACTCGATTAATTTCATTTGTTCTTAATGACAGAACAAGAGGCAACACTTCAAGCTCCAGTAGGGTACATTAGCATCCCTAGCAGAGGAAAAAATTACAGTCATCAGATCATTAAACAGGTTGCCAAGTGAAGTTACAGACTCATTATCACTTGAAACATGACACCTATCAGAGGAGCCAGAAATAATAAATCCATCTTGCCAAAATGGTAATGAGTTGTCCATATATTCCAGAAGAAACACATTCCAAAATTGAAATGGTTTGATTAGGTTACAAAAATTACTTGGTATTACAATCTGCATTTTTTTATTTAGTCAGGAATAATGAACATGAGAAGTGCTACAGCAAACAGCCTCCTGAAAGATTACTCAAATGGCAGCCTATTTAATAAAGCTCTATATTATAAACCTTCACTTTTTTTCTTACTGCTTGAAATTCATGACTTCAGAGAATATAATGCACTTTGGGGCAGAAAATATCATCCTTTCAGCTGCATTTTTTGCATCTATTTTCTGTACCTTTAAACAAAATCAACACCACTTGCTTGCCATTACCACTCTATACCTTATCTGAGGAAAACCACCAGCTGGTACAGGACTAAACACAGCCTTGGGTGACAACTGCAGCAGTGGCAGGTGGCCAGGTGCCACAGCCAGCTCCCACACAGTGGAGCATCAGGTGTTGGGGAGCAGCATCAGGCAAATGTGCAAGCCAAGGCCAAGCCAAGAAACCCAAAGAACAAGTCGTAAGTAAAGCTGGCACCAGCTGATGCCAGCATGGCCCAAATGGGGACAGAGAGTGCTGCACTGGGCCCAAATGGGGCACCTGAGTCTTGGACAGGAACACCCCAGCTCTGCCCTCAGGGTTGAGATGCTCAACTCCCACCACCAGAATGTGCCAGTTCTGGTTTTGAAGGCACAGAGGCTTTGTGAAATGCCATACTGGAATCCAGATGTCCTTTATCTCAACCTTAAAGGAAGTTCTATTTAAAATAACCTGTTAGTTGTGAAAATTAAATACTATTTCAGCACAATTAGGCTAACCTCTGACAGCATGGTACAGCCATTACAGTACAGAGCCATGCTGCGCTTAAATTGAGCATCTCTGAAGACCTCTGCCATGTTGGGAGGAGTTTTCTTGCATAGATTAGAGATTTAAGTAAATGACACAGAAGTCTAAAGGAAAAGAAGTCAGAACTGTGAAAATATTAAGCTTAGTAGCATACACACATTAATTTAGAGGGAAAGAAATTAGCATGGGCAGTAACTAGTACTACAGCAGTGACAAGCACTGCATGGCCTACTTTGCAAGCACTACCTTTGGCCAAGTTTCCATGGTTTAGGAGAGGGAATACAAGACCTGCAATTTAATCATAAAAATCATCAGTTTTATTACACAGATATCGAGCTGCACATTAAATAGCTTTCACAGACAAAACATCAAAATGCATGCATCAAATTTTCAGCACAAGTCATCTCCCAGACAGAAAAGTCATTGGCAGATTGGCAAAGAACTGTTATCTGTCCAGCAGAGCACCCACTTCAGGTTAAAGGACAGCCCAGAATAACATTTTGAAAAGACCATGAAAAGGAAATACGTCCAAAAAATTAGAAGACATAATCTTTTGCATAGAAAACTGCTAGCTGTAAAATAACAACCAAAGTCACAAGGTTTGACAATTTACCAAGGTTCTTTTTTTGTCTTAGATATTAAAGTTAATTAAAACTCGTGAAGTCATGGAGTCATTTATGACCTGTCCTAAATGTAATATAATCTCATCTGAAATGCATGAAATTACTCTGCCTATATCTATTACTTCAATTCTTGATAACTATTATAGTCATTCAATAATCCAATTACTATAAATTACATTGCAAAGTAGGCCCATGCAATAGCTAAAATAGAAATTATTTGTGACATTGTCTGCACAACATTAATGGACCAAATGAAACTTATTAGGCAAAACAAACTGAAAAAACAAAACCCCAAAACTTGCTTTGACTTCCCACGATACCTATATATGAAAATGTTTAACTTGCTGCAGAATATGACACCCTATGAATATATATAGAATTACTATTTTCAAATGTAAGAGTCAAAATGTATATTGAATCTAAAATGTTTTTTATGTAGTTGGGAAGGTGCTAAGTGTGGCATCAATAAATAGGCACTGCTGGACACTGGCCAACCAGACTTCCTGGAATGCAGGAACACATACTTATTTGTGCAAAGCTCCATTTTCTGGTCCCCAGTGACTTCATCTAACACTTCAGAGTATGGAGTCACTGAGAGTCAAGCTTTGCTAATCCCCAGCAAGGAAGAGGTTCCCAGAGGAAGAGGTAGCTAACAAACAGCGGTGGGCACTGACTAGCCTCCACTGTTTGCAGTTCCCAGTTTTTAACACTAATAAACATTTATCTTATCTTTACAAACACAAGAAATAGTTTATTTTGGCTAGAGTCTAGCCCAAACATATGAAAAAAAAATCTGCCATTTCAGGTTCCAATCAGGGATCAAAGCCAAAATCATGGCTTTGGGAGAAACGATGACAAAATCTTAAGAGTGCAAGAAGTTTTACTGAAAAGGTAAATGAAGGAATGAAAGTAAATCAACAACTGTTTCATTTTCCAAAGTCTTTCAACCAAATTTAAAAATTAAAATTATGCTAAAAAAAATAAAAGAGTGATTCTTGGAGTATGAGCCCACCTCATTGTCGTGGTTTAAGCCATAAATCAGCCACGCAGTTTGTTCACTCACTTCCCCCTTTTTCTTCCCTCTGCTCCTCGAGGGA
>JANRGW010009985.1:0-68330 GCA_024733675.1 Psilopsiagon aymara
TCCAGGCTGAACAGCCCCAACTTTCTCAGCCTATCTTCATACGGGAGGTGCTCCAGTCCCTGATCATCCTCATGGCCTCTCACTGTCACTACAAACTCCAGGTTTTCGCACACCTGAAACATTATTTATGATATTGGTTTTAAAGAGGTCAAAGGCATCAAAAAGGTAGGGAATGCAGCTCTTCTCCTGAGTCATTTTAGTGTCATTTCCCACAGTATAGGTGCCCTTCCAACGAGGGAGTGAAGCCTAATGGATCTGGATGGTCCAAGCAGACCATGATATGGCCAACCTGGAGATCTCTGCCAGTGAGGAAATGTAGTTTGGTCTCCTAAACCCAAATCATTGGACAACTCCCCCAGAAACACTTTATTGCTCAGCCTTATGCTGCAGATCTTTCCACTGCCTTCAGTGGAGCTTACTTAGGTGGCTATCATTGCAACACAGAGGGTAGGAGTCTTCAGGCTCTTCCTGTATTTCTCTTCTGTCTGTATTGCTCCAGTTATGATTTGGTTTTCAGCTGTATTCAGTGATTTCTACAGGGAAACTATTTGCACTAATTGATAAAATGCTTTCATTTACTTGGTGACAGAATTATTAGAGGTGGATAATTGATGGAATGGTATCACACAGCTTTTTTCCAGTGATCACATTAATTATATATCCCTCCTGCTTTCTTGTCTACAGCACTGTTGCTTCCATTCATGTTCATTTAACTAGATCATGCATTTCATTAGAAAACAATAATGTATGATTACATGTAGGAAGAATCCCAACCATAAATACTGGCCTGAGTTTTGCAATTTAACATTAAGAAGGCAATGATTTTTTAGAGTGTATGTTGGAGAAGTATTTGTTTCGTTGGTCAGTGACAGGCTGGTCTGGATTCCATTGAACTCGAGAAGCATCCTGTCAATTCAGTCTGATATAGATCTGTGTGTTAATGAGGTGATCACAGTGAAAGGGGTATCAATAGGTGTTCTGTAGCTTTCCAGCTCTTTTTAATAAGGATTGAGTAGAAGTTTGGTCTTGGGAAGACAGTCTGTGGAACATGAAGGTTTTACGTTAGAGGATGTGACTAAGGAAAAGGGGGCTTTGGAAGGGCTGTGATGATCTCTCATCAGAGTTCTGAGATAGCTGTTTTGTGGAAACCAGAATTCAGTGCCTGAGCTGAGCCTGCAGAATGTTACTGCCATGCTGCTACTGACAAGCTTTGTCCCAGAACTTATTTCATTCATGAGGGTAACATGTCACTGATAGGATGAGGTCTACCTCTGCTGATTACCCTCCATTTACAAGGTCCACACTACCGCTGAACATTCCAGAGTGAATAGAAGACATATTCTTGTTTCTGCAACATGCAGACACAGATACTGATCTCTGTGTATGGGCAAACCGTGGGCTTCTTAGCTCCTCTGCTGCTGCGACTCACTCTGTCTCCAGTCCTTGTGCCAGCAGGCGTGGATAGGTCTGATCCCAGCCCAGTTCTGAACTTGTTTGGATCTCTGTTATTTCTAGTTTGCATATCCAATCCCCTTAGTCCTAAACATTGTTCAGAGGCTTTGGGATGCCTTGTTTTACGTAGTGTAACAGTCTGTGTGAAAAGAAGCTGTGCTTCAGCCAGCACCAGGAGCTTTGGTGTGGGATGGGTAGCAGAGGTACTATTCACCTGCTGGGTTGCTGATATCAGGGTTATGTTAGGCTGACTTGAAGGGTGCTGGCATCAGGTTTATGTCTTGCTCCCTGAACAGCTGCAGTCCTGCTGCCTGCTGCAGTACTGTGGTACCCCTTTCTGATCTGGGTGTGCAAAAGCCACTCATGCAATTTACTTTACCTTGGGAACTGAACCCACAAGACCCCACAGGGACAGGTAAACAGAGCAGCTGTGTCCTGCAGACAGCACCTTCTTTACAAAGTGCAGGAAGAAACCAAAGGCATTTGTAATGGTATGGCAGTGGAGGCAGAGGATGGTCCTGCTCTGAATTGCTCACTCCATGGGTTTCTGACTCACTGGTCCCTTAGGAAGATGCATCCCATCACTCATTCATTTTGTCAGACATGAAAACCAAGACATGTTCCTATGGAGATGGGCAGTCCTGAGGGATTTTGTTGCCTTCAGATATATCCAGCTGCTAGAACCACAGGAAAGCTGTTAACTGACATATGGAGACTGTATACAAACCCGAGGGGAGAGCAGTGCTGAATTCAGAGCCACTGGAGATGGAGGCTACAGGAAGAAATTCAGGCTTGGTGTTTCTCTTTCAGTACTTTCTGCACAACATTTTTATCCAGTCAGTTCTTTAAGAAAGAGAACAGACAATATGGTTTGTGAAGCTCTTATCATTGCAAAGACTATGGTGCTCCTGTAATGCCACCCCAAACCTTCCTTTTTATCTCTTCCAGGCATGTGAGTGTATATCCACCTTCATTACTCATGGAGGTCCCATTTTAGGAGAGAAACAACTCCAGCTGGGCAGAATGAAAGCAAATGCTTAGTAAATTGGGTTGCTAGTGCAAAAAAGACAAGTGTTTCCTTCTCCGTGAGGCAAACATACTTGTAATGGATTTATGGAGTCACCATATGGTTATGGTTGTGTAACAAACCGCACATCTCTTTGAGCTTTTTCATGCTGAGCCTTAAGGACAGTGCTCTTGACTCCCAGCAGTACTGGTGACAGCAGAGTTTGCTCTCATACAGACACAGGCAGTGCTCCCACCCAGCACATACCCTACAGACAGGAGGAATGCAGTAAAAGATAGCACTGAAAATACTCCTTCCATCCTTCCCATCCTGTGATCTTCCTCCTGCTTTCTCTGCCTTTTTCAGGTGTGACTGTGAGGTTCACAGCATCTGGTGTTCTAATTTTCAGTTCTTAGAAGGCAATGACTATCGATTTTAAGGCTGATCTTGTCTTTTAGTTAAAAAGTACTAAAAAGTTAATTTCTAGATTTCCTTGTTAGGAAAAATTGAGCCACAAGAATGATGAAAGTCATCCTGCGTGACTGAGAGAAAGTAAGTTTGGGATAAACCCGAGAAGACTAGAACATTGGTGGTCTTACATTACTCCCCAAGGGACTTAGAAACCATTTTCACACTCAGCTGGTTCTAGAAAATAAGCCATGAATTGAGCCTGAGCCTGGCCTTTTCCCATTGCCTCCCATACAAGTGCAGAAAGGAAAGAAATACTCAAACTGTCTCTAAGCTATAGGACAGCCATGGAAGAGTTCCTGCAGAGGCCATGATGACCAGTAATGACTTGAAGGCACAATAGAGTGTCTGTAGTTGGTCACAGTCCCATCAGTCTAGAGAGGTAAGAAATACAATTCCCTGTGAGGATGGAAGTCCTGAGCCTGAATTTGCCCCGTTGGCAACCTCAGTTCTACCCTAAACCCCTCTCTAGCCTGCCTATACTTCTTAAACTCCCCAGGGCCTCCTGACTCTAGAAATGATCTCTGCTGCATACTTTCTCCTCACCCACAGCAAACTCTCAAAGACCCTTTCGTTTCATGCCTTGACTCCTTTTATAAGGAGCTCCTTTTCTGCCCTTGGGATGAACCGATTACTCTGTTCCTACAGGTATTACAGGCACATTGTGGGGCATAATCCTGCTCCAGCTGATGAGAGAAAAATAATCCTCCAACTCAGAAAAAGTTCCCTGTAGATGCATCTTTAAATCTCAGCTTTCTTGAAGGGACCACAACAACCTGTCTACAAACCAGGAGATGGGGACAGGCTCATTAAGCAATGTGCAAGCTGCGGATGTTCCCTCCTGAAACAAAGAACCAGACTCTCACCATCACATTCCCAAGGTCTCCACCCTTTGTAACTTCGATGTGGAATAGCCCCATCTATCCGATTCTCCAAATGCTGGCAATTTGCTGAGTTCGATAGGCATGTTCACAAACTATTGTAGCATTGCTAATTCATTTACTGCTTGCTGCTGAGCCAAGATTAACACTTCATTAGAGACAATGAACAAAACACGCTTCCTCATATGAAGTCACTGCAAGCCTCCCTTACTTTGCATGCTCTATCGTATTATGCATGCCATCCTGCTAACTCAATTTAACGTAAGTAAAAAGCTAGTATAAAGCAAAAGTTAAACCCAAATCTTGCTATACAAATCTTCCCTTCTATCTGCAGGGTCTGTTTCCCTTTCAGAAATGCTCTATCGTGCACTCCTGTTATAACCTTTATTATTTCTAAACACCTTTGCTTCCCTGGCACTGGTTCACTTGGATTCAGTTACAAATATTCACCTAAAATTTTGCCTCTAACTCTGGCTACAAACCCAAAGCCTTGCTCAGCATCAGGGACAGGGCAGCTTGCTAGTGCAGTGCCTTTAAATTATATGTGCATACTTCCTTAAATCTGCGCCATTCAAACAAGTTCATGATGGTCTGAGTGAAGGAGAGATTCTGGGAGTGGCAAAGAGTTGGTGATGGGGAGCAGAGGAACGACAGAAGAAATAAGATTGAGAAAGGTGAAAAATGTGGTGTGTGGTACTGCATATGCATCCCAAGTAGGACAGAACTGCAGGCATGGTGCTGAACTGGAGGCAGGAGTGGTGCAGTACTGTAAAGAGGAAGCTGAGTTCCTTTTGCAGGAGTGCAGCTCACCCTGCTCATGATGACACTGAAGAGGCTCTTCACCTTGGTTAGTCAAACCCTAAGTCTTGTCTCTGCAGGACCTCACTGTTTTTAGCATACAACTAAGTTGGATCCTCTCTAAATTGTGATTTGCAATTTCCCCTGCACTGTCTTTGCCCTCTTTCATCTGCAGATTCGCTAAGACTTGAGTGACTGTCAGTGCACGTAGCTCAAGCACAATGGATTATCCAGGGGTACCTGATCACTAAACTAAAGGAATTAAATGCATTTGTTCACACATTAAGTCTTTCAGCAACATTTTGCTGCTGTTCTGGCTTGGGAGCCAAACATATGGCCTTCCTTGCAATGGGAACAAGGATTCCCCTGACAGTTATCAGTGCCATATGAGACAGAAAAAACTCTGGTTTGCTTTTCCCTGGCTGCAGGAGGCATCTGTGGTGCTGGGAGCACTGGGACATGGCAGGAAACCCACAAGGTGAAGGGCATTTCAGGGAGCAAAAGGGAAAAGCTGCGAATTAGGACAGAAGACAACTCTTCGGCTCAATCTGAACTGAATCAAAGGAGGTTTAAGTGTCAGGCTCAGAGACATGGCTAAAAAAGCAGAAGCATAGACTCACAGACTGGTTTGTGTTGAAGGGACCTTAAGAACCCGCAATCCAGTTCCAACCCCCTGCCACAGGCAGGGACACCTTCCACTAGACCAGGAAAATAGCCCAAAAATGCCCTGTGTGGATGAGCTTGGGAGCAGGGATCAGAGGAGATGAAGTCTGTGCAGGGAGTGCTTAGAAAACTCAAGTTTCTTCACAGTGAAGTCTTAGTCTGGACCTTCTTTACTGAAGCAGGCCCCTGCCAAGGAATCAAACAGGACAGGAAGAAAGGAAATCAAAGAAGTGAACCAAGCTGACAAAGATATCAAGAGTCCCGGATGTGCCCCTCCTGATGGACATCTGTGCTTGAGTGGCCTCATGCAACACTGCTTATAACGAAGAGATAACAAGATTTATTCAAGGAAGATTCAAGTGGCAGAGTTCACATCAGGATTAACTCTGGCCACAGCCATGCTCTGCTTTATACAGCACATTCAGAAACCTGGTGGGCCTTCGGAGCAAGGTGATTCATGTTTCAGCAGAACAGGTCACTCCATGTTCCTTGAAGAGTTAATTTTAACGCCCGTTTCAGAAAACAATTCTACCTTTTCATCTCCTTGTATGTTTCTACCAATGGCACCATAGTCAGCATCCAGAAAAGGATCTGGACCATGCAATATTAAAACCAAGTTGTCTGTGACACATTTGACTTCTTTACCTGGAAGCAAACCTCCTCCTGGACTCTGAGTAAAAAGGGATTTGTACTGTGAGTAAAAAGAGTTGTCAAGTTGATGGAATTAGCAATGGCTTCGTTCACATTATTTATGTAGCATGTTCAAGATGATGCCTCAGAAGAGGTTTCTAGAGCTAGGAACAAATACTTGGTGTCACAGAGCGAATGTGTGCAGCAGGGAAAGAAAGGTAAAACTTCATGGAGAAAAAAGCAAGTCACAGAGTTAAGGCATGATGGAGAAGAGATTTGTATCAAGGAAACAGAGTAGTGCTGTGCTGAGAAGCCCTTATAAATAACTTTCCTCCCAGGAACAGCACACATCAGTCATAGTGACTCTGGGTTTATAGATTATGTACTGCTCTGTCCTTATGTACCAAACAGTCTGAACCTGAACATCTACACTAAGTGACAGGGAGGAAGATTCTCATATTATTTATTGCCTGTATTGCACTAGGTGCTGGTACCTGTGGAGATGCAATAGGAGTGGTAGGAACAGGCTTCCACAAGACTGTGTATGGGGCAAGGGGGTTTTACAATGAGCAACTTCCATAACAAGCAGAGAGACAGAGGGTGGATTAAGAATAATGAGTTTTAAATTTGAAATAATATTGAGTTATATATTTGAAATAATATTGCATTATACAGAGCAATTTTGCTGCAGGTACAGACCATGTCTACTGCACAGATTCTCATATGGACTTTGGTAGACTGAGAGGATTCTAAAGCGTGCATCTGTAGACATGCCATAGATGTTTATAGATCTCTAACCCAATAGGGCTTAGAGGTAAGAGACTGAAAGTTCCAAAGTCTGTAGAAGAAAATGACCCACTCCACGTTCTGACCAGTGTGTGTTCACTCTCTGATTCACATTTCGTCTTTCACCACTTTGGACTGCAAGCAGCTGTGGTTGGGATGATTTACATGTTGTCATGGAATTATGACTTGCCCCAGTAGGAAATGGAATGATATCGGCTGCACATAATCCTGTGTGAGCTTAGTTTCAGTTGCGCAGCAAAGTGTCCTGAGTGCTACGAGAGAAGTCACGTCACTTCTGTCCCTTCTTTCCTAACATTTAATGGCAAGTTTGATTCTGGAATTTGTGTTAGATGGCTGTGAGGGATGGTAGCTACTAGAATGATTGAGGGTCTGGAGCATCTCTCCTGTGGAGGAAGGCTAAGGGAGCTGGGGCTGTTCAGCCCAGAGAAGAGTAGGCTCAGGTGGGATCTGATCAATGTGTATGAGTATCTGAAGGGAGAGTGTCAAGAGGACTTTTCAGTGGTGCCAGACAATGGCACAAGAGGCAATGGGCATAAACTGAACCACAGGAGGTTCAACCTGAATATGAGGAAGAACTTCTTCTCTGTGCGGGTGACTGAGCATTGGAACAGGCTGCCCAGAACGATTGCGGAGTCTCCTTCAAGAGCCACCTGGATGTGACCCAGAGCAGCATGCTGTGGATGACCCTGCTCCAGCAGGAAGGTTGGAATAGATGAGCTCTGTGGTCCCTTTCAGCCTCTATCATTCTGTGAATCTGAGATTCTGGGGTGGTAATGAAAACTCTCTGGGTTAGGTAGTCCAGTCAGTAGGGCTGGTGCATTTCACCAGGGAGGGAGCAATGCAAGGAAAATGATTGCATCTTTCTGTTATCCCTTATCCAAGCTTTAAAACATCAAAAAGATGTTCTCCAAAACCCTTTTTTTTTTTTTTCTATGTAAATCTGCTGAATTTGTGCATATTTGTGTGTTTATCTGCTCTCTCCAGCCAGCAGGACTGAAACTTTTATTTGTTAATAAAGCAGAGTTACACAGGGAGTAGGCAGCATCTAAAAGATGGAGAATTAGAAAGCAGAAGGAAATAATGCTGCATTTCACTGGGTAGAATCATTGCATTCAAAACCATTATTTTTCCTTATTGAGCTACTGAGCGTTTTGACTGCAATAGGCAGTGCCACACTCCCTGTACCTGGCAATCCCAAAGAGGTATTACTTTAAAGCAGAGAAAGCATTTTAACATGGGCGTCTCACAACTGGCCATTCCATTTTTTTTCTAGCAAAACTTGTATTTCATCACTCACGAGAGACATGAAAAAACAATTTCACAAGGTGTATTTTTTAAAGCGCCATCTAATTGCTTGCAAACAGGGACCAGAAGTGCCTCCTTCAATTATACAGCAACAGGATTGAGAAATTAGAACACAATGTATATTACTTTCTTGACGAATCAATAAGAAAATAAACAGCAGAAGATTGGTCCCATGGTGATGCCAAGTCCACTCTCAGGATAAATTTTATAGGCTTTATAAAAGCAGAGTTTATATTACGGCATCTTAATTAGAGCAGCACTTCCAATGCTGCCATGTATTTTGTAAATGACTGGTTTCTGTAGATGACACGGCCAGGTGGGATCACTGCTCTTCCCGGCGCACTTTATAGCTATAAAGAGCTGCTTTCTTGCAATTTTGGCTACTGTCAAGAGAAGATGAGGCAGGAAAGTGAAGGTAGGTGTGAAGATGAGATGAGAAATGCTGAGATTTTGATGTTTTTTTCCCTCTTTGAAAACAGAAGAAAAAAAACATATTTAAAAATGTACACTTTAACTGATAACAGAAATGTGGAACAGATCTTGCAATATTCCCATCTCACTTTGAATCTTTCGAGGTTTTTATTTCTTCTGTAATATGGCTGTGAAATTTTGAAACGAATGTAATTTAGAATGAAGAAACCCCAAAACCCTGCAAATCTTTTTGAAAATCTAAAGAGGTTTTTAAAGAATTTTCAATTGTTCACCTTTAAACATGTGGTTCAGATTGTCAAAATAATCTTTTGTCATAAATAGCTATTTTTTTAAGAAACCATCATTTGCCACTTGGTGCCAATGACGGGAGAGGGATTTGGAGGTCACTCAACAGTAACACTAAAATATTAAACATTAACAAGATTCATTCATTGTATATGGAATGCTTTATCTGTAATCTAAACCCAAATTTTGCACACTCTTTCTAAATTTTACTGTACCTATTTCCTAAAAAAAAAAAAAAAAGAAAATAAAAGAATATTTTTTAGTTCTAGCCCTTCAACTGCACATGCATAATAGTTTGTTATAGTAGAAAGTAGTGTAGAGGGTTGTCAGATGAAAAGATATGTCTGTGCCACATTAATATACAGGCATTTCTCGTAGTGCTATAGCCATTATGTAGTTCAGAACAGCCAGGCACCTAAGAAGAGAGAAACTCTTTTGGCTGACCCAGTGAATCCAGGTACTTTGAACGTTTGCCCAGAACAACTGCAGGCAGCAAGGCAGGATTGTTCACTGAGTTTGTAAAGAACAAGGGATTGAGAAATGGCTCTGGAAAGCAGGTAATTTCCATCAGTTTCAGTGATTTCTCTTCCCCTGGAGGCTCAGACATTTGCAGGCTACTGCTCCTGGCTTGCAGAGGTCATAATGGAGTTTTGTTTCCCAGGGAACAAGCAGGTGGATGGGCATGATCCAGGATGGATCAAAGATGTGGCTGGACTGACAATCTGGTGGTGAAGACAGCACGGTATTTCCTCTATGTGCCAATAGTTGCAGAAATCTCAGTATCAAGTCTGCTCCAGAATCTGAGCCTGAACAGTGGTCAGGTTTATTTAGTTCAGCCTTTATGGTCATGAAGTTCAGGTTCTTCATGTTTGGAAGTGTTTGTTGGTGGGGTCTCAGCCCAACTTCTTCACTTTTTCTGCCACTGAAGCTTATGTCTCATACACAGACAGCAGAAGATGCTGGATGCTAGTCACTGACTCTCTGATAGGATGTTTCTCCAGCAAACTGTGCTGCCCCAGGAGATCTCAGACAGTATGGTCTGCTTGGGCCACACAGGGAGAGGGTATAAGGAACAGGGTAGTTCAGACAAGGGCCAGGGCCAGGACAAGCCCAGCAGTTTGCAGTGCTGTTGTAAGCAGTGCTTACAGCAAAGCACAGTCTCAATGGAGCATCCTTGGGACTCTGCAATTCCCCAAGACACTCACACATCCCTATGCTAGTTTTTGCTGTGCTGCAGCAGGTATCTAGAAGACCTTGCATCCTTTCATGGAGCCTGTCTTCTCTTGGCATCTGAAGCTTAGCTGCTCTGAGGTAATGGCAGGGTTTTACTCCGATTAAGAATTGTTCCCCTGTGGGATAGCAGCCCAGACATACCTGTAGTTTCTTTCCTTGCATCAACTACTTCCCCTTTCACTTGAGGCTGACCTGTTTGCCAACAGACCCCTTCACTCTGTCAGCACCAAGTGGTGCTGAAAACAACCACTGACCACATAGCCTTATTCCTGTGCCTGCGATGTCTCTTGGATTCTGTAGCCACTGGAAATGTTCAGACTTCTTCACACTGCCAATCTCAATTCCACTCCTAGCAACACCCCTCCATCCACTGGGAGCCATCCATCAGTGATAGGAGCCTTTTCTGAAACTGCGATTTGAGCTGGAATGGTCAATTTGCCCTCGTGTAACAACCATCTTCCTTCCTCTTGCAGTGAAGGTTGCCTTTCGGGCCGGTTGAGTAACAGCCAAGGTGCAGATTTACATGTACAAATACCTAGACAGGCAAAGTGGAAATCTCACAATATTTGATTAACCTGAATTATTTGCTTTCATAAACAAGTAGGTTTTGAAGATCTCTCCAGGACTGCAAATGATTTTGGCAATTATCTCAGAGAGATAATTACAGATTTCAAAGGAGGATGCTCTAACGGGGATAAGGGAGTATACAAGGTGACCTACTGCACTAATCCACCATGAAGATTAGGGAGGAAGACATCAAAAGGCGCTGGGTTTATTGATGCAATTTCTATTAACAGGATTAGTGGTGATAGCGGGGGAAAAGGTGCCCCAGACAAGAGACGTTTCTTTTCAGAGATCTGGAAACAGCAGTCACATTTAGTGTCCTGGAACTGACAGTTTCTGCATGAAGCACCACCTGAGTGAGAGGCTGGTATCATCCCTTGGTCCTCATCTCATAGGAGACTGTGGTGGAGTGCTCCCCTCTGAGGATAAGATACTGAGGGCTGTGTGGCATGCCGTTACTCTTGTTAAACCCCCCAGAACTAGGAGATAGAGGCGTGAGGTGTGAGCCTTGGCACTGTGTCTGTCCTCCTTCCAGCACTAGGAAGGCTTCCCAGTCCATTCCTCTTGTCTGCCCCATTAAAAGGAGCAAAGGCTGGGCCCCCTCTGAGACAGTTGTTATTTCAGTACATGTTCTGTAATAGGAGAGCAAGAAAGGTGCAAGAAAAGAGGGGGCTGAGTTTACATTTCTCTAAACCCTTGACAGAATCTGATAGGGTGTGCATTGCTTTTCCTGGGTAAATGATCCTATCTCCTTTTAAATGCTCAGTATCTGGGTTTTGATGAAATGAAGAAAAACCCACCCCAACAAACTCATAATGAGAAAAACATCCTTTCTCTGATTCACATGCATCTAATCAAGATTTGGGTTTCCTTCTCATTTAGTTTGAAAACTATTCACAGTAAGTTACGGGATGGGAAGGTACTTCTTGTCTTTGTTCTGTTCTTTTTGTCCTTCAGTACTGTAGTCAGGAGCAGTCTCTATCCCAGCAAAGTGGCAGAGTGCTGCAGCAATCCCTGCCCACCTCCAAGGTGATGCTTCCACCACCTCTTCCACTGACCCAAAAACTTAGATTACTCCAGGATTCTGGTAAAGCAAGCAAGCAAAAGCAAGCAAGTTGTCTTGAATTCATTTTGTCCTGGATGTGCGCATAGGAGTCCAGTGTACCATGAAGTGTTTTGGCTCCTGCTTCATGTGGAAAAGATGGTGTGAACACATTTTTACAGCAAAGCTTGCTATGAAATGCCTAAGAAATACCGGGTTTGTATCCTAGGCTGCCCCTTCCCAGGTCAACTCCTGGTGTTTGTGTGCTTCTTTCCCTTCTAGAGAGCCAGGACCTTTAAAAAAATTGGATGGGTTTTTGGAACTCAGGAGAGAAGACCCAAGGAGTAAAAAATACTCTGGACTTCTCAAGCCATTGAGTTGGAAAAAACAGAAAAAGTTGAGTGGTTGAAGATACCAAAATGGGGATTCTTGACCCCATGTCCCCAGAGCACACAATATAGAGCTGGGTAGTTTCCTGTGCACTATTTCGTTCTCCTCCCACTGCTCCGGTTTGTCTCCGGTCTGGGCGTGCTCCACGGTGCTTCTCCTATGAAGAAGCAGGGGTCCACTTCAGCACAAGCATCGTACCCTGTCCCCTCCTGAGGTCTGTTTGCATAAAACAGACAATGGCCCTGCTCCTTGCAGGGGGTTGGACTAGATGAGATTTGAGGGTCCCTTCCAACCCAACCCATACTGTGATTCTGTTCTATGAAAGTTCTGCTATTTGTCAGGCTAAATAAGACCAGCTGAGTGCCCAACCTTTTGGACAACTTTGACTCTTCTGCGTACATAAACTTTCTTTATCCCTATGCCAGGCTGTCATAAAAGAGCAACAACTCCCATTATTAGAACTCTAATGAACTTTATGAAGTGTCACATACCAAACAAAGTACAGAGGAGTAGCCACCACCCCTCAGGTTTTCTTCATAGTCCAAACTCCCACAAGCAATGGCTGGAACTGTCATTTATTTTTTCTGTCTGGGATAGCTGAATTTTTACCAATAATTGCATTTTTGCTCTCTTAACACCCTTGATTTTGGCCATGGACCCCCAAAGCAAGAACAGGTTTGGAGTGAGAGGGATCAAATGTGCTCAGAGTCTCTGATTACATTTCCAGGTTGCAGAGCTGAAATGTAAAGGATGGATGGTGACATGAAAAGGTGTCATAATGGCAGATGGTCAATACGTTCAGCACATAGCTTTATGTGGAGGGAAAATGGAATACAGAACTGTAATACTGTGTTCTGGCTTGCACACCTTGACCAATCAGACCCAGATAATTCTGTCAAGTTAAACATTGACATAAAATTTGCCCTCCAACTTCATAGTTTCAAAAAAATGTTCAGTTGATGCAATACAAAAAGACAAGTTCACTTATTCAAAATATCACAAAAATCACCAGAACAAAGGGTATTTGATTTGAATAACCTGAGAAACAAGGAACTTCAGGGTCTGAACATACATTCTATCCCCCAGCCAAGGGCACTGAGCCTACAGCAGAGAGGGAGTTGTTCAGTTTTTTTCCCTGGACAGCTACAAGGTGCACCTCTCTGTGATCTAAAACCTGTGAGATGTAACCATACAGACAATAACCTGCTCATTACTCCTGGACAACCTGATGAGCTGTATGAATTCTGGGACCAATACTGAGTGCAGATGAAACCTCTTCCTGTTCTACAGTTTTCCAAGGGAAATTTTAGTTCTGACTGGGCATAAAAATAGAATCAGAAGGAACAAATAGTGAAAGTTTTGGAAGTAGGGATCACAACAACCATGGACTTGCTGTGTAACCCTGCTTCCCAGCAGAAGCAGGGTCCAGAGATCTTTCACATTAGTTCCTCATGTGTGACAAGTTCTGGATCTCACCAGCACTGTACCAGCCAGATGTGGGGTATCTTGATATGGGTCTCACAGGGGCTCAGTGTGCAGATGTGGTACCTGCAGCATCTTCTGCTCATTATAACATTTTCCATCTTGATGCTGAGGACCAAGAAAGTCTCAGAAATGATCAGTGTGGCAGATGACCCCTCCTGATACCCTCTGGAGGCAGTGGTTGGTAATCACAGAAAAACCTTCAACACAGAGGGCCAGTGGCCTCCTGGTTAACTTTCTGGCCCCTTGGCAGCACCTTCAGGAATCAGAGCTTGTGCTCCACAAGGATGTCATTGTCTAGAGAATTGGGTTTAAGTTTTTAGACTTGCCAGCATGAAGTGCTGATGGTGGAAATGGAAATGTGCCTAAGGTATGCCTACACAACATGAAATGGAGAGCTCAAATCACCTCCAATGAGAGATATATTTTGATTCTTCCCATGCCCAGAATTGGGTGATATCCTGTGTGCTCCCCAGCTCCAAGAGCTCCAGGAAGTACCAGAAGAGCAGTAGCTTATTAGGCTCAGGGCACTTTATAAGAAGTCTTGAGTGACACAGCCGTGTGGCTTGAAGAAGAGAGGGTGCCAGAGGGGATTTCAGCAGTATCTCATGATTTGATGACTGGAGGCTGCCCAGACACTGTGAGGTTCTGCTTGGAAAAGACTTGCTGGAGCCTGGCCAGCCTCCAGGAAGCAGCACAGATGTGAGCAACACATCTTCAGAGCTTCAGTACTCACCATGTTCTGCCCTAAAGGATCTGCTAATGGGTCCCTCCTTACTTATTTGTTCTTGAACAGAAACTGAGAGACCCAGAATGCCTCCATGTCTATAACCAACGAATCACTTGAGCGAGACTACAGCATACCCTTATATTGAGGACAGCTGCAGGGTAATTTCTCTTTCAGCAGCAAACCATCATCACAATACAAACAGAAGTGCTTGAATCACACACTCACATCCCTTTCACCTGCGGCCCAGATTAGGAGAGGAGCCCTTAAAAACAGTCCCATTGTAAAAGCTGCATGAGACAACCTGGCTTCAGCGCAAGGCAGGTTCACCCCTGTCCGTGTCATCTTCTCTCCCCCGTTACCCTGCTGGCCTCCCACCCTCCTCCCCAGCCCCAGCACAGCACTGGCTCCTTCATGCTGATGTGAAACAGGGTGAATAATTGATGATGTAGTTCGCAATGCTTCTCTCTTTTGTTCATTCTCCCCACCCCAAGATCTGAAAAAGAAACCCACAGAAAAACACATTTAAGAATGAATTAAACATTTCATTTTGAAGTTTAGTTAAAGCTCTTTCCTGTGTCTTCTTGGGTCAAAACACACAGGGAATGAGCAAGGGGAAAATAACTAGAGGTAGGAAATAAACAGGTTACTTCCCTGAAACCTGTGGTTCCATGCTTGGCTACCCACAGACTGGGCTTATGCTATGTGACCTTATCAGCTATGCAGTGTCCTAGAAAACTGTGAAGCAAAAACTGAGCTACAACAGCATCTTTCATGTTGGCTTAAAGATCCTTGCAAAGTCATGTGAGAGTGACCTTACCGGCTGCAGTGAGCATGGTCTCTTTAGCCAGGGGATGAAAGGAGACACATTAAAAGGGAAAAAAAGGAGTAAAAAAGAAAAAGAATGTAATAAAAAAACAGCAAAAGTGCAGGGTCCATAGGCAGGGGCAGACAGCAGGAGATTCAGGAGATCTGCAGGACTGCTGACCCAACTGTGGAAGGGAAAGTCTCTGTTCACGCTCCTGATTTTCATTTAAAATCAGACTATTCCAAAGATAAGGAAAAAGAGAAGTCTTGAAAGTGATACCCTGTGTCACACCCGCAGGAGCAAGGAGGAGGAAGCAGTAGTTAGCACTGTGAGAGCTCTGTGTCAAGGATCCGTCGTATCTCTATATAGGTTGGTGGGAGGTCTCTACGCTGGGCACAGCTCACTGTGACTGCTGTGCCCTGAGCTGCTCAAAATGGGGCGAGCAAGAGGGGCTGTTGTAGGAAATGTGGATTCCTGGTGAAAAGCTGAAAATGAGACACATTTGTCCGGAGATCATTTTCTGGGGAAAAAGGTAAATATCACTTTCTTATTCCAGAAAATTTAAGTTTGAAAAAAGAAAAGATTTCAAAGAGGAAAATATGTCATCCCTGTTCATGACCCCACTTTGCTTCTTTGCTTACACACCACTCTTCGATGGCCAAAGGGGCGAATCTTGGCATGACATACCTTCCTGCAGGATGCTGAGGTCGCTCTCCTCTTCTTTCTCTTCAGTCTCCAAGACGATTGGGACCATTTAATATGCAATTAGAAGGAGAGGGGCTTTGGACAAGGGCCTGTAGGGACAGGCCAAGGGGAATGGCTTTAAGCTGCCAGAGAGGAGGCTGAGATGAGCTCTTAGGCAGAAGCTCTTCCCTGTGAGGGTGCTGAGACACTGGCATAGAGTGCCCAGAGAAGCTGTGGCTGCCCCATCCCTGGCAGTGTTTAAGGCCAGGTTGAACATGAATCAAAAGAAGCACAAGAGGAGGCTTGCAGGTAATGCAGGACTGCTTGTTTGCTCCAGGCTACCATTGCCAAACAGTACTGACTGGGAGGGGGGTTGTGGTTGTCCATTTCTGTTGTCTGACTGTGCAAGGGACCCATGCAAATGCAGTTTTGCTCCAGGATTTTTCAAGCAGTGAAAGCTTACTACTTCCTTCTGAGAAAAATACTCAAAAATGATGTGCTTATCTCTCCCTGAAACAACACAAGCTCTAAATTCATGAATTAAAGGTAATAAAATAAAGCACAGTAGTTTTACAAGCAATACAAAAAGAGAATTTGCAAAACAGAATATGCTATTATCTTTATTGCATTACTGAGACTCCTGCAGATTTTAGTACTGTGCAAATTTATCACGAAAGGCTTGATTTTAGACCTAAAGCTTCCTGCTGCACAAGAACCTGGGATTATTGACCCCTGAATCATGCTATAATGGCAAAAATATTGACAGTCATGGAGGTAAACATCAGGGTTTATTGACCAAGGTGTAGTAGCTATCCAGGTTTACAGAACTAGAAGGAATAGTAAAACATGTTTCATGAGACAGGCTGTCAATATAGGCTTTTTATCACTTACTGTATCTGGAAATGTCTGCCCTGAGGTTTCACATGGAGAGAGCTTTTCCCCATTCCTGACAGCACACGAGCAGAAGGAGTTTCTTTTGCCCCATCTGAACCTGTTACCCCTCAGTGACTCATGAGAAGACATACAAACACAGTACCTTACACATGGTACCTTACACATGGTACCTCACACATGGTACCTCCTACCTAGTAATACATAATGTAGGGTAACAGAAGAGAAAAATCTCAGGACTGAATAAGGAAAAGTCCTTTACCTTCAGATTCCTGCACATGTGCACACTGAGATTCAAATGGCAATTAGGGAAAACTGGGTGACATTTATTAGCCCAGCATTCCATTCTATACCTCACATCTGCTCTTCAAACCACATACCTATTTATACAACACTTCCGGAAGCTTATATAAACTCCACTTCACACTTTGCTTGTGAGTGCACACATAGGAAATATTTCTGGGTCATAATCTGTTCTCTTTCAGAGCAGAAGCCAACTGCCAATAACTGATGCAGTTCAAAGAGAACATTCTCCCCAGGCACTTTATTTGATAATTATCCCCCATGGGGTTCTTCATCTGTTGTTGGCCTCTGTTCGGAGAGGAAGCCAAGCTGGAGGGAGTCCTGTTGCAATCAGGTCTAGTGATATCAGTTATTTCAGGTCCTACATGACTACTTTTCTTGAAGCATTTCCTCTTCTGAGGAGGCTGTAAAGAGATGTTATTGCTTGTCACCATGACTCTTTCCAGACAGTCCTGACTTGAGCTTTTACTACTCTAAAAGAGGGATTTGGTCCATGCCTAAATGCCTCCTGCATCCTTCATCCATCCAGAAGCTTTTCCTGTGTCGCAAAATATCAGTGGTCTGAGATCTTGTTTCACTGGCAATTTTTCCTTTTTATGGAGGTGGAACTGAACTCAAATGTGAGGAGGCAGAGCAATGACTTCTCATTTTACACAGCACTTTTCCTTCTGTCACCCGATACTGAAGCTACTTGAACACCTGCATGGCTGTATGAGATTCATAGTGGTGGAAGCTCTCACAGTGTCAGGTATTTCATTTCTGCCCATGGACTCAGATGATGGACTAGTCACCGTGGAAACCCTCCCTGCCTCCTTCCTTCACTTTCTATTACGGAGCGCCACTATCTATTTGCACTGGTAGCAGACATCCTATGCAGATATTCAAGAAGATGGCCCGGAAGCTCTGGGGCTGCTAAAGAAAGAAAACAGAGGACACTTACATGCCTGGCTTCCTGAGGCAGCTCCACTATCTTACTGATATTAAGTACACATCCATTCTCATTTTGTGAGAAAAACTTCTCCTATATTAATGCAAATTCAGGGAAGGCAATGAATATTCAACAACTTCCAAAAAAGCAAAGGGATATACAATGAAATTTCAGGCTGAATATTAAGCAATAATTCCTATTAATTAAAATTAGGCTTCAAGGATTCTAATAGAGATCACAGTCAGCAGTAGTTAGATGGAACCAAATGAATATTCAGCATCTCTTATTCCTATGATTCAAATTCTCACTGAGCTGTGCAATATCCTGACTCTATACTGGCCAGAATAGTAGTCTGAATTTGAAATATATTATGAGACTTTTCTTGAAGGAAATGGCAGAAACAGTCTCATTATTGCTGAAACATATCTTGGCAGATGAACCGCTTTATTACAGCAAAATAGGCCCCCAAATTACTTGATTATTAGTTTTTGGAATGCTTTGCATTTAATTTTGTTCATAATCCACACTCTAGGTGCTATAGACACTAATTTGTCAAATTACTGTGCTTTTCACAAAATTCTTTTGTCAAAAACACCAAAGATTGTGTGAGAGCATAAAGGTTCTCTTGTAGAAGTGGATTTTGGCTCAAGAAAGTGCTGGATCATATTTAAATATATGCATTAGTACCAGGCTGAAAAAGGATCCCAAAAGGAAGAAACTACCAAATCCTCATTAGCATTAAGTCAAAGGGGCTTGAGCCACAGTGTTCATACCTGCTGGCTCTGAACATCAGCACATATTAGACTCAAAGGCAATGTCAGCTTCAGGACTTCTGGTGTATGTTACTATTGCTGTTGACATTACTATTTCTATTTCTATTGCTATTGCTGTTGCTGTTGGTATCAACATCAATATTTTAACTTTTCTGTACCTTCCCCCCATGAATTGCTTTTCCCCATGTTTGCTATTAAGTGTGACATGAAATCTTCCTATTGCAACTATGTAATGTCTAGTACAGCTCCTGTAGTGGGAAAGGATTCAGATCTCTTCTGTTGAAATTTCTTCTTCAGTCAATATTAATAATATTAATAATTTTTTAGAGAACAGAATATCTGCATCACAGCAGAACATGCTTAGAACTATATGATGTGAAGGTCCTTTCCAGCCCTAACTATTCCATGATTCTATGCTTTTCCAACTTTGCATGCTAAAGTTGCTTTGTCCTTTAGTCCAGTTTTCCATCACAGTTGTTCAGCTCATAGGAAGTAATAAAATATTAATTGTTTTCTTGCTTTTGCTATAATTTATTTTGACGTTCACATTTGCCCTGCAGCTACCATGAAGCAGAGCCCTAAGTTCACTGTAAGGACCCAGCAGGATATGTCTTTCAACTGAAAGTTTAAGCCAAACACATTTGGGTAGTTCAATGGATACCTGTCCCATAATTTTGAAATGGTCATTGTATCCCTTCCTCTCATGGACCATGTAATGCAGAATATGTGAGACACAGTTGTGCATTAAAGCTTCTGTTGAACTGGACACTCCTTGAAGGAAGCAGCCATCAGATCTCATCTTCTTCCAACATGATCTTTAACTAATGATTTAAATCATGATTTAACTTGAGCTCTGAGGTCTGTGAACCCACCTTGGTGGTGGCTGAAAACTGTTGCAGACAGATGACTGCTGAACATGCCAAAGAATAAAAGAAGAGTGAATCAGTCAGGTGAACCTCCTCGCCTGTTTCTCTTTTTCTTTAATGTCACCAAACGAGGTCCCAAACACAGAATTAATGCCTGGTTCTGAATTTACATTTGCTTCCATCAGTACAGTCATGGTTCACTCTAGCTCAGCCGCACAGCACATGCGGTACTGTTACTTACAGGGCTAATTCCTATGGCACTATAATGTCTGTGCAAACAAAGTGCAAAGTATGTGGTTCATGATGTTTGACCTTGGCATACTCTTGGGTTTGAAAATCTGCCTAACACCACTGGTTTGACTAATTAGTTCTAAAATTAATTAGCATTCTAGGAGTAATGAAGAGTTCTTCTCTTGCACTGAAAGGTTCTTACTTCCTCCTCAGTGAATTAATCCTTTTAATCTTCAGGTTTGAATTTAGTAATTCTGTGGAATGACCCCAAACCTCTTCAGGGGCTTTTATTAAACACGCACGGCTCCTCCTCAAAAAACTGTGATTCCTGTGCTGAGCAGCGCCCCAATGCTGCAGTTCTGCTTAACCAGTTTGTGGTGTCATCCGCCTGTCCCGCTTTGGGGCAACATATTTCCAGTGACAGAAAGTCCTATGTTGAAGTGTTCTCATTCAGAGGAATCAAGTAATCTACCCAGCAATAACTGCAGCAGAAGACCCTGCTGTCACAGCTTGCTAAAAGATGCACATCCATCCCTTGAACTTGTCTGCTGCAACTCCCACTCACAGACTGCAAAGCACCTTGAAAGCTTTTGTGAGCTGGTGAAGATCAAAGAAGTTTGGTTGCATAAATGGTAATATTCCTGGAATACTAAATGGGATAAAGGGAAGGTAGCATTGAAAATGGAGGCAACTGTAAATGAGGAGCGTTGAACGATCTCCCCTAATGTATCTCTCTAAAGCCCACCAACCTGTCATTGAATGTTCCTGTGGAGAAGGTGACCCTGTTGCACAGAGCCCCACAGGACTGACCCGTTGCTTAACATGTTGACTGTTATCCCATATCCCCAAAATTGTTTAGAGTGGCAGGTAAAAGAAATATATGGAGACCCTGATTTAATGTAGAGCTGGAAGCCAGTACAGGCTGGAGGGTGTTGTGTGTGTTAAAGGACCGCAGATGCATAACAGAACCGAGAGCTGCAACCAGGCCTCTTGGGTCTGGTAACCTGCATAAGCTGCTTGAGATGAGCTATGCTTCCTCTACCAGTCAGACAATAGTATTTGCTCAAGGTGAAGGCTCACTGACTAGAAGGTGGATTTGCACACAGGGACACGGGAGTCCTTGTGGGTAACAAGTCAAAGGTAAGTCAACATTGTGCCCCTGCAGTAATGACAGCCGGTGGGATCCTGGACTGGATTAGGCAGAGGGTACTGCCAGCAAGTTGAGGGGGTGATACCCCCACCCTGCTCAGTGTGGCTGATAAACATCTGTAGAGCTGGGTCTACTGATACACTCCTCGGTCCAGAGCAAGGCAATGAAGATGACTGAGGGACTGGAGTATCTATGACATAGGGAGAGGCTGAAAGACCTGGGAGTGTTCAGCCTGAAGAAGACAAGTCTCAGGGACATCTTATCAATGTGTATCCATGCCTGATGGGACTGTATAAAGAAGACAGCCAGAACCGCTGTTTCCTAGTGTCAGGACAAAAGGACATGGGCACAAGCTGAAATACAGGAATTTCCATAGAAAATAAGATAAGGCTTTATTTACTGTGTGATCAAACACTGCAACAGGTTGCCCAGATTGGTTATGGAGTCTCTATCCTTGGAGATACTAAAAACTCATATGGCCATGGTCCTGAGCAACCTGCTCCATCTGACCTGGCTTTGCGAAGGCGAATGGGACTGGAATATCTTCAGAGGGACCTCCAGACTCAGCAATTCTGTGCTTCTGTGATGCTTCTAACGTTGCTATTTAGATTGCTGTTTTGTGAGACAGTAGCTGACATCAAAGATTCTCATCTTATCTAAACCTATGTTCTCACAGTAGGATAACCCTAACCCTATGCTAGCACAAATGCCCTAGACCAATGGAAAACAGCTTCCCATTAAATTCTCAGTACGGGGCTCCTTTGGTCTTTGGAAAGGTTATGAATTCACCAGCACGGTCTACCTGTACTCTGCATCCATTTCTGACCATGGCAGATAGCAAATGTGTCATTTCTACAAGACTTAAAAACAAATACTTAACTCAAGAGATCTCTTATGTTGGTATTTCAAGTAGATGATAGACAAGTCTGGAGCTGAGCAGGAGGTTACAAGCAAAAAACCCCGTTTTATTCATCCCAGAGGTAGCACCAATGATTTACCTGTCAAATCACTTCATATTACTGTTTTGAATACCTCTTGGAAGTTAAAACTGCCCCAAGCAAAGCCAAGCCATTAACTTGTACATAATAAAAAATGACACACTTTTAAAAAATCAGTGTTCTGCTTAAGAAATGAGGCTGCTTTACAGTAAGTCTGTCCATAAAGGGAGCAAAAGAATTACCATGAGCATGCAGACACCAGTGTATAGCTATCAGTGAACAACGTGGAACAAGGATTTCTCTTATAACTAGCCCCTCTGCAATCTGCTTGTCTAATCATTTGTATAAAATAACCCTTATTCCTGCAGAACCAGGCTTTCTCTGCACATTTCTATGAGACCCTGTCAAACCAGACTCTGTCCCCTGTGAACTGGTCTCAAAATACTTCTGTGGTGAGAGAAGATACAAGAGCTTCAGGTTGGAGAGCACAGTGGAGGGATGGTTTGCACCAACAGGAGCCAGGGCTCCTGTTTTGTCTAGGAGCTGTGAGCACACTTCAGCAAGCATCTGGTAAGCAAAACCATCTTAAGCACTTCCAGCAATGCAGCCTTCCTCCCAGGTTAGAGTAGCTGTGCTTGAACCTACAGGACTGAACCTTCACATTCTTTGCAGAAGGTGAATACCCTCACTACAAGGCCCCAAATACAGTCTGTAAGTCTCAGCTCTCTCCTTTCCTCTGATTTTTACTAGAAATTCCATCTAGGTGCCAAGGCATGTCTCCCATTTAAGGACGTGTTGACACTGGTACATTCCCACAAGCAGCATTAGGTTGAAGACATCAATGTTTTTTGGGGAAAAGCTATTCCTGGGAAGGCTCAGTTCCCTGCTGTGATCCTGCACCATTCTGTGAGCCATCTGGGTGACAGTTCCTCCCATGCACTGGGCTAGCATTAGTCCTTTCCTCCCCTTATGTCTACCTCCAGCACACATACCCTGCATCTCTGGCTGGAAGGTGCTCTGCACCTCTGCACGGTGTTGCAAGTGATGGTGCTCCCTTGAGTATGCAGCCAGGTGTAAGGCGATGTGTGGCCCATCCCTGTTGGATCAGGGCTTCCATTTAATTTCTCTTCCATGGTCTCATAGCTAACTATCTGCGTACGAAGATCCCTTAATAGAGCAACACATGATTTGCCCACATTAGGGAAATGAGAACAGAATTGCTATCTGCCCATTACATTTGCATAGGCTGTGAGATCATCTTACATTCAATTAAAACTCCTACTGAAGACATATATGAGTCTGCAGAAATGCAAATACAATCCCTTTTCATTTCCACAGGGATGACTTTCTGAACTCCTAGTTTCCTAGAGCAACTTTTAATGCTGTTACAATTAGACACTGCAGCTGATCTGTCTGAATGAGGTAAGAGTAGCTGGGAAGTAGGGATCACCTTTTATCTCTGGCAGAAGGATAGAAAACGGGTAAAACACACCAAACCTGAGGAACAAGAAAAGATCAGGAAAACAAAATACTCACAGCAGTGTCCAAACTGCTACTGATGGGTTCCACCCTGCTTGAGTCTTGAGGGCCCTTCCCAGTAAGAGCTTCACAAATTGACCCTGACCATGTGAGCACTTTGCACCAGACCACACTCTCAGCAGCAAAATTCCACTTCAGTTCCTCCAGCAGGACAGAAAGAAAGAGAGAAAGCCAAGAAGAAGCCAACCTGGCTTAAGAGGGGCAAGCTTAGAGTCATGTTTTAGATAATAGCACCTAAGGATGAGAGAGAGAAATCACATTTCTGCTCTGCACATATGTTGCACAAGTAGGACTGCAGCAAGTTCATTTGATCCACTTTGTGCCATGACATTGATTCTACCAGACATGTTTCAGGTGTTCAAATATGTTAAGGCTGATTCAAGTCTGGTTGTTCAGGCTGATCAGGAGAACCATTGTCAGGACATGGAAAGGTGCAGCATGATCCAATCTCTTGATGTAGCATAGGCCTCAAGATTGTGTAGTTTTCCTGTCCTGTGGTTGTGGGCAAATCTCAGCATGCTTTTGTTGAAGTTTGGGCATCCAAACTAAGAGCCTTGGCTCCCTCTCTTCGGTGGATACTTCATGAGTTGGAGGCATTGCCAATTGGCCATTCACCCTGCCCAACCCTGCCAATGTATACACTGACATCCTCAGGGAATTTGATAGTCATAATTTTTAAGCTAATGCCGTGATTTTGAGGTTCTATTTCTTGCTATTTAAATGTCAAGCAATAGTTTTCAGATAGTTGGTTTCTGCGTGAGTCATATTCTTTCCCACTTCTTCAGGGATGCAGAGGAAGGCTACTTCAGAACTGGAAAAAGTGCTACCAGATGCTCTGTCCGAAAGTGCAAGGTGATTATAATTTGTCAGAAGGAGAAAGAAACAAAAGCTCTTGCTGCTCACAAGATCTGTGAGTCCCCCTCAGGGAGCATCAGAAGGCACCAGCCTGTTGGGTTTCGCAGTCCCTTCCAGTGCAATTAACGTAGCTGAGAGATAGGCAATGAACCACTAACAAGTCTCGTAGGGAAGTCCTTTGTGCTTTCAGCTCAGGGACAAACATGTCCTTGCACAAGAAGTAACAAGTTACGCAGTGACAACTGGATATCATGACCTGCACTGGGAGACACTAGGGCAATGTTATTAGTTGATCTTTCTCTCTTTCAAGGATGAAAGCAATATAATAGGCTGCTACAAGCTGTAAAATTAATTATTTTGCATATGCCTGAGGAGCTTTCACCAAGGGCTGGGAAGGCTTTTGACATCTTCCAGAATCTGAGTTACCAAAGAGCAATTTCCCATCCCAAAGCAATCCTTTAAAAGAAATTCATTTGACCAGGCACCCAGGTTTTGATGGGCTGGGAGGGTAGGACATGGCTTTTTTCTGCAGGGCATGTATATGATGTGGTTTAGCCTGTGGGGATTTGGTGGTCTCAGCGTTAGCATGGGACTCCAGCTCCTCATATGCCACAGGCTGTGTAGGGATACTTGTTCTGCCTCAGTTTGCTGGCTGTAGCAGGAAGTGGTAAAACCAGTTCCTAGTGCCACGGACAGAGAGAACTTTCAGATCTATGCTAACTGGCCCTTGATATCTGTAAAAGATGGGGGGTTTACTTTTCTAGCAACATTTAAACCAGTGACTCAGTGTGTTCCTCCCTTCTAAACCCACACAGATAGTTACCACTGCTGCCTTATCTGCCTCAAGAAATTGTTTTTGATTGACATTGATTTATGTTTGACAGAATTGTTACCTACAGTATTGTTCATAAAATTATTTTCTCTAGATATTAGTGATGGACTTGGTCTTAATTCTCTCATCAATTAGCAAGACCCCAAAGGTAAATGCAGTGTCCTGTTATTACCTAAAGTATCTTCTTTGACTTTCATAACTGTTTCTCACCTCTTTGTTCATGCCTCAGCTGATGGCCAGTGAATCCAACTAGTTACATGGAAATCTGAAAACATGACACGAGTCCTGAAACTACAGCAACCTTCAGGAGGGAAAAATTGTTCCTTTGGTCTTGATAGACATGGTGATATGATGAGGATCACAAGAGGGGAAGAGTTGTCTGTGCGCTGTCTGCACACCTTTGAATGAACTGTGAAAGTTCATCTGCAGATTAGGGAACTGCGCCAGGTGATCAGTCACCTGAGCAGCTGTTTTATCTAATCAATTAAATTTATTTAAATTAATTTATTTAATCAAATGAAATTGATTGTGTGATCCAGAAGGGCTGAAAATGGCTGTATAATAAGTTGCAGTGGGTTATGTCTGGGTGCACAAAGATTATATAAACAAAATGTTTGGTCTAGGATTTGATTCACATAGAGGTTATGATGCTCAGGATAAAAAACATCACTGCTTGGCTTAAAGTGTCTGTGCATTGTGTGCTATTATTAACTTGAGCATAGTGGAGAAACAAGACAACTCTGTCAGAAGCGATCCCACAGAAGTCAGTAGTTATCCAAGCTCCCTTCCCACTTATTATAAGAAACCTCAGAGACTTGCTGCAGTGCAGGCTGATCATGAGTGTTAAGAAAGGTTTTAGATAAACATTATGAGATTAACATTTACCTTATGGTGTTTTTCTGTTGTCCTTATTTTGATATGGCAGAGTTACCGAGAAGCACGTACTGGTGATGTTAAACTTGGCTAACTTGCCACTGGTTCACAAAGGAGAAGTAACTTGAGGGCATCCTTATAAAATTATCTTAAGGTTATTTTACAAGACTTACCTTAAGTCTTTTCATATCCTCTCCACTTGAACTAGCTGCTTGGCACATGAGTGTCCCCTTTTATATCTCTTCTGAATGAGATCTTGTGATTACTCACCCTATCTGACAGCAGCCTTTCAGGTACCAGCCCTCAGTGAAGGGACTCAGTAATTTAGTCATGATCCAAAGGAAAAATGGGACGTACTGCAATGGATAATGCTAATTTCTGGATGAATCTTATTATATCTGAAAGGTTTGTGGAGTATCTGAAAGAGTTTAAGATTTCTTAACAACAAAACAGTGGATTATCCTACCAAGAAGAAAACCATAACATATATGCTGTCGTGATTCTGCTCTTAATGTGGTTTGTAGACTGAAATAGCTAAGAATAAGAAAAATATGAGAGATTTATTCTCTTACCTAAGCTTCAAAAGCTGTCCAAGCTAACTTTAACTTGATGGAAAACTTTGTATGTTTGGAAAGTGGGACCACATCTCCCAAGAGAAAGCCCAGTCTCTGTCAGATCAAACAGATAAAGCACATGCTGCCACTTACCTCAGGGAGTAATGACAGATGACAAGAAAGTGCCTGTAGGCATTTATTTGAACTGTTGAATTAGATTTCCTTGGTTGTACTTATGACAACATTTTTCTTTAGATTTTCAGGTATTCTTGTCACCTGCCTTTTATTAGGTAAAGTTACAGGAAGCTGATTTTAAGACTTTGGGTTTGAGTATTGGCATAGGAAACTAGATAATGTAGGGTCCAGTGTGTGAAAATGCACAGCAATACATTGCTGAGCCTGAGGTACCACAACACTCATAAAAACTTGATTCATGTGCAGTTCTGAAGTGGTGCATCAGGAGATGTGTGTAAACAACCACAAGGAAATAGCACAGCTCTTCCTTGGAATTTGAACCAATCAACCATGAAGTAAATGTAAATTGTGAATATTAGAGTTGAATCATTCCTTGATTTGAGAAAATTGCCTTCTGTTCCACAACGAAATCAGGTGTTCAGACAGCATTGAATATACTGAATATAAAGCCAGCACACACCTATCAGGTAAGATGGGATGAGATGACAGATATAATAAATAGTTTCTTTAATGGCTAATCCCAGGCACACAGAGAGAAAGACAGCTCATCTGAGGAAAGCAAGACGGTGAATAAAGTCTGGAGGTCCTCCATCCCTGGAGGCTTCCAAGACAAGGCTATAACTAAGGCCAGGCTCACCTGGTGCAGCTACAGATGTGCAGCAGTTCACAGGGACCAGGCTCTGGCTGATCACTGGTGAACTTTAGTAATTTGCTTAATGTGCCTGAGTTCAGAACCTAGTCTCAGCCAGGAGCTAAGGTGCCTTCTTCAGTCAGCAGATAAAACTGGGACCATTCTAAGTACAATTCCTCTTATCTAAGGTCAAAATTGCCACCTGGAGGGGGTTGTAGAGAGAGCATAGGCTCCTGTTTTTTAGATAGTAGTATCTGGTGATATGTACTCCTTCTGAGTCTCATCCCAGTGGAATGTGCTGAGAGGAGAATTTTTCCCAGGTTTTACTCTACCTTCTCGTACTGGGGTCTCAGCAAACTCCCAGCTGCTTGTGATAGAAGGTTAATCTTTTAATGAGACTTTAAAAGACTTTATTGCTAGGTTTATGTGTGGAGTCCAGAATCCCAGTGTCAGGAGGTTAAAAAATAAGGTTTGTTGGTCTGGGGAATTCCATGGATCTGAAGAAAAAATTGCAAGAGATTCCTACATTAGGCCTTCTGATAGTCAGAAGCTTATTCTTCTGTACAGTCAGTGAAGAGAAAGAAGCTACTCAGCAATTCAGATTTCAAATGAAACCTATTTTCTGTTGCTTCAGAAATTCTTATAGCATATTAAGCCCTGAGCTCCATCTTTATAGCAGAGACATTGGAAGCAAAGCTATTATACACATTTTTTTCCATTATGCCATTATTCTATGGAACAAATGAGTTCCATATAGCAATAAAATTAATGTTTATTAAATGCTATTAATCAGCTGAAAGCCCCATAGTAGCTTAATGCTGAATGTAGAATGAAGTTTTTGTCTTGGATATATGATTACCTGGAAGTATGTATCACCTGCTAACTGTAACTAATGGTAACTTGTGAAGATCTCAAGGATGGAAATCCTTCATGAAGTATTTAAGTTTACTCTGACTGATTTTTCATTGAGCCTTACATGTTCCAGGTGAAATGGATACTGCATGAAAAGTGTAATTCCTTCTCCAACTTCAGAGATCTGGAAGTTACTAAAAATGTGCAGCTCTTTTCCACAGAAGAGATCTTTTGGTTTCATCAGAAGGCTGTTTCTATAGCTGTAAGTGGAAGGAAGCTCATGTGAGAAGGACTGCAAGGAAAATTCGAAGATTCACTTCCATTTTTCTCCATGGATTATGTATCAATATCAGTCATTGTGTGAAAATTCCACTCTTTGCTGTCAGGTAATGTAAGAGCCGAGGATGGTTTCATCAGGAGGACAGGACTAAATGCAGTGACACTTCTCAAAATAGTAGGATCTCAGCTGGCTAAATAGGAAGCATCTGCTGAATTGTTTGTTTAGACTCCAGCTTGATAGGGTGCTATTGCACTTCCTATGCTTTCTAGGAATTACTGTCTGGACAAGGGAACTTCTCTGGCAGCAAAGCTGTCTTTTTGGGCACCTGCAAGTGAGAAGCTAGGAGGGTTGTGTTAATTCAAGACATAACCAGGTTAGAGTGGTTGGTCTGCCCTGCATGTATGCTGTACCTCACTCTGTGCAGTGATTCCACTCTTTATGCAGAGCATTGCCACCCACTCTTCTGTCTTGCCATGATTTTGCAGTATACTTCAATTCTGGCTTGAACTGAAACATGTGATTATTCCCAATGAATTGTGTGTTGCGATTCCAACCTTCTCTGATGATTTTCTGGCCTCTCTTGATCCTTTAATATTATTTCTCCTTCTTTCTTATGTTTGGGTTACCCCTCCATGCAGCTCATCTGTGAATTTAATTAATGGGTGATTGCAGTGCTATGGGAAATAACAGACACAATGTGCCATAACATATTCTGTCCTGCATACATACAGCTTTATCCGTTACCATCACTCCCCATCCTTCCCTTGCAGTCCTTGATCCATTATTCAGAGCTTGCAGCATTGCTCCTGTTCTTCCCTGTGGCAGAGTCCTGAGATGTTGCCTCCAGTACCCTCACATGCCTGCCCCACAGAGCAAGACACCCAGAACGCAGGATCTGCCACACTCAGCATTGCAGGGCATAGACGGAGATTTAGCCCTTAAATCACCTTTTAGACAGGAAATATAGCTGCTGGTAATTTTGGAACGTTTCTCTTCCAATTACATGTGTTAAGATTTCCACAGCTGGGAGAAGCATAGCCATCATTTCTAAGCACCAAGCTGAGAAGACCAGAGTCGCCTTTTAAATATTCTTTAGCAGAAGACTAGTGAACACCCCCAACAAATTCCTACTTCTTGGCTTCCCTGTGACTTCTTTTCTATTTCTACACACACACTCTCCTTTGCCCTTCTTCTTTCTGCTCTCCAGGAGATTATAACAGAGGTTGACAAAGTGCTAATCTTGCTGAGGATTACACACAAGGAATCTCTATTGATTTCCTTCTTTTCTCTTACAGAAATAATAAAAGCCTGCATTGCAGGGTTCTGGGAGCTGCTGGGGATGATAACGCACTTTTTTTGTAACATCAGCTTTAAGGGGTTTGCTTGCGTAAAACACTGATTTATTAAAGAATCTACAAATGGTATTCTTAGTAGATAACATATTACATTTATACAACTGGAAATCCTCATTAGTCTGTATAATAGCTGAGACACAATGCAGGTAAAGAAACGTTATTAGTAATATTTTCATATACTGCTCTAAGTTTATACAGTGCTATACACACTGTGTGTGTGTTCCCTCAGATATTTACTATGAAGAGTGATGTCTGTCCTTTTGGGCAAGTATTTGAGTTCTAGCGAGTGGATGTAATTCTGTAGTGATTTGATCACTTCCTTTGCATCTTTATGAGATTTGCATGATGGAGCTGATGACAGCACTGCCACTTGAGAAAGCCAATTACCAGATTGCTAAGGGAGCTCACAATGTTTTGGTCTGGTAGACATGCTTCCAACAAATGTGGGAGATGGGCAAAAATCTCTGTTCTTCTGTGAGAGAGCTCTAGTATCAGGGTGCTCAAGAACTGCAAGACCTTGGTTTTGAAGGTCTGGTGTTTTTTTAAGACCTGTTAGTATGTACTACAGTGACCAGCCTGTCCATCCTGGGTGGGAAGGTTGTTATA
This sequence comes from Psilopsiagon aymara, assembly GCA_024733675.1. Classification (NCBI taxonomy): domain Eukaryota; kingdom Metazoa; phylum Chordata; class Aves; order Psittaciformes; family Psittacidae; genus Psilopsiagon; species Psilopsiagon aymara. Next base: position 30,310 of record JANRGW010009985.1, read on the forward strand.
ACAAGCTCAGTAACTGCAGGCCTCTTTCAAAGACTGTAACTGGCAAGATGATGCCTCATGTCCCCTAGCATCTGATCTGGTGCTGAACATCATAGGACATTGGGGAATGAAAATTCATTGCCTGATGTCTCCCTAGTGTACCAGCTGTTAGATCAAGATTTACCACTCCATGAGGTTTTTATTCCTCCTCTTTTTATTTTAATTAAAAGATTCCTTAGTCACCTCTGCAGAAGAAAACACCTTGTTATTTGGAAGCTGGAAAAGTCCTGGATACTTGGAGTTTTTTTGATCCTGAATGTCACTGGGCAGTCATTTCCACATCTGGCAGCTGTTCTATCAGATGTTTCTTTAAAGTAGACTCCAAATTGTATAATTCAAATGAAATATTTGGAATGTCTGTATCATGTATTTTGTTCCAATAATAGATTATTTCTCTAGGATGACCACAGAGAAATAAGGGTGAAAGCTCACTTTACTAATCCCACTTCATCTGTTATCTTTCTCTTTTAACTTCCCATTAATTAGGTTTCCTTCCTATCAGCAGGTTCAGAGGCTGAGTCCAGCCAGCTGAAAGTCACGTTTCCCATCATGAATGGTGCAGGTTTGGAATTCAGCATTAGTTTTCAAGGGAGCTTTTCAAACTATTTCAGCAAGATAATGGCAGCAGATTATTGTGAGAGATTTGCTGTTTACTGCCAGCATTGCTCACCACTTTCAAGACTAATAAGTAATTGTGATAGCTATCAATACAGTTATGAGACAGCCACAGTGTTAAATCCAGGAGAAATTGTCCATTCAAAGAGCTTCTGAAGCAGTTAACCTTGAGTTTGTGAAATACATAAAAAAAAAATATTGCTATTGGGGCATTATTAGAGCTATTTACTACTACAGCTATATTTATATACCCCTTTAATCTGAACTCATTCTCCCAAATTTATAATGTACTTAAATAAATAGATCCCATTTACCTGAAACTCTTGAATTCAAAGTAATTCAAATGGCAATCAGTACATAAAATCTGTTCCTTGTGGAGATTCAACAAGGAGACATAATTTGTCTCTTAATTTCCACACACAATTTTGTGTTATGAGTCCCAGTATCACAGCAATCCACTGCACTTAGATCTTTAGAAACTGTCATGACTCCTTTATGGCTCTTCCACTGTATGGAATAAATGTCCATACTGATTTCATTTCACCTGCCCAGAGGTCACAGAATTTCATTAAGACATGAGCTAAGAAATGAGAGAACTTCCCATCTATGTAAGGAAAGACTGCCTTAGATTCAGGGAGCTTTGGCCACCTACAGAAGCCGAGGATCCTGCTAATATATAGGATCCAGGACTTCAGCCACCTTCTGACTTCTGCTACTACAAGGAGACTGGCACTTCCAGGAGGTGATATATCACACCTTAAGGCTTCCCATGCTGTCCTCTGGGGATGCATTTCTTTCTCCATGTATGATGGGAAGAACCCAGAAAACTAGCTTATGACACCTAACTTTTAGTTGGATGAAACCCACACATCTGTGTTAAACAGACATGTCAATGCATGCACAATTTTCTTTCAAAGAACTGGTTTAGGAAGACCAGGAGCAAGAAACATAACATGGGAAACACAGTTTCTGATGATGTAGGTCATGTCTAACATTGGGCTCAACTCAAAGCTGCCGTGTTAGTCCATGTTTTCTGACTGAATAAAGACATGGAGGTTTACCTAAGGGTAAAACTTACATGTTAAGAAAAGGCCTGAAGTTACAACTTCAGATTATGGCACCTATTACAGTCTACCTTAGAAAAAGGTGTTTGTTGGAGCAAATTTTTTTGCATTCAGGCATATAGATACAATAAAAAAGCATAATTGTATACACAGATATCCATAATACTGTACATAATGGATATACTCCTATATCTATTATGTACAATATATACCATAATATTGCACATAATGGGTATTCCCCTGTGATATTATAAAGTTTCAGTTGTACAATTCATACTGAGGTTCCACAAGTGCTTACTGCCATTGGAATCAGCAAGAGCATTCTAGTTAGGGCTTGCCAACATGGATACAAGAATTGCATTCTAGCCAGAAAGAAGTGAAAGTCAGACTTCTGGTTTTATTTGTTTGCCTGGGACCTAGTCTGTATTCTGACATTGCACTGGATTTCTAGAACACTTTGAAGATAAAAGCAGTCTGAGGGCAAATCTTAAAGAAGGATGGTAGGGAGGGAAAAGAAGAAATACCTTATCACCCCTTTCAGGTTGTACTTTGTCAGTTTTCCCATAGATAAATCAAAAAGGGAACCAGGATGCCAGCACACATCTTGATTTTGTTAACTGAAGATGGATTTCTATCAAATACACATAGAAATTGATTTTTTAAGTCAGCTATGCAGATGGTTGCATAATATTATTGACATTTAAAGAGACTCAGAATTTTCTGTTCATTAACTATGTGAGGGAAACCATTCTCACATTTAATATCCCTTTAACAGACTGGTTTACTTTTCTAATGTATTCTATTAACAAACATCAATATATCAGCCTTTTTCCTGCAACTCAAAGCTTGGAAGGGCAAAATTTTCTAGATAATTGATGGACCATTTGAAAGTCATTATGAAGAGGACAAAGAGGAGTCAAGCTGAAACAATGTGAGGCTGAAAGTATTCTGGACCAATTCTGAGGATGTAGCCAGAGGCACTAGAGGACTTGCGCCCATCTGATGCTTCTTTATGAAACCCTTGTCTTGTACCACTTGGGTGTGATTTATCACACCCAAAACTGAATTATCCTTTGGAGACAAGTCTCATCCTTCATTGACTGTAGAGAGAACTGGTATTCCCCCTGTAACACAAGCTGCTTAAGGAAGTGCCTTTGCCCTTAGCTGATACCCAAATGATGTGGGATGATTCCAAGGCCTGGACCAACGATTTCATTAACTTGACTAACTAGTGGGAAGGAATCAGAGACTGACAAAAGCACCTCATAACTCACAGTGGAGTTCTGGTGTCTCAGGAAATGCGTTAGCAACTTCTACACATAGATTACCAACTTGTGCACATAGATTACCCATCTGCTCACATCTGAGAAGAACTTAACTTCTGGTGCAGTGCTGTTTGACCTCCACATGCTGTATGGCACCCACATCTCTGAGCATGTTTCGACCTTATACTGAAGGAAACATTGAAGAAGCTATTATTTTTGTGTTCTTGTTATCTAAAATGCATCATCCTTCTAGCAGCCATTAGCCAGTTGTTGAAGAAAAGACTGGAAAAGAGGGTCAAAACCTTGGATCTAGCAGAAAAACTGAGAAAGTAAGGGATAAAGGCAAGGTCTTTGGATAACACAGAAACCAGAGCTGCTACAGTGGCCCAGCACTTAGAGATGACTTTCCATGTGATCTGTCACAAATGTACCAGATTTGGTGTCAGTGCAGTAGATGTCATTCAAAGAAAAAACTGGTTCTGGTAGATTTAATCCTATTTCAACATGTATAATTGTATATAGCAAAAGGATAACCTCTGTCATCCTTTTTCTCTGTAAGAAAAGTTATAGCTGTGTCTTCCATGATAGTCATCATGGATGGTGGTGAAGTTGTTTTACTCAGAGCCATGAGTGCAACAGAAGATTGGAACCACTGGTGACCAATATTGAGACCTAGGCTGACCTGAATGATCAAGCCAGATGCTTCACCCAGTAATCTGTGCAGCTTTCTTACCTCTGCTAGCTGAACTGGAACATTTGGTTTAATAACAGTCAGATTGCTATTAAAGGCCTGAAGGGAAAGAAGACTTCACTTTGTCCTTTGGGGAGCCATTCCATTTTAGGTGTTTCTTTTACTTAATACATTATGATTCATTTATTCCTTGCCTGAAGAACATTCAAACATATATTCATTTCCCTTGAACCCCATATGAATTTGGATCACCACAGTGATGCATATTGGTAACTCAGATTTACTCCCAGAGAAGGCTGGATGAGTATATTATTGATGTGGTAGGACAGGGTAAGAGCTTTCTCTTTCTAATCTAGGCTGTGTTGCTACAATAGCTGGATTTTGTGACTGGAGTTTTCAGCCAGTTTTTTAGCTCAAGGTAAGAAGTACCCCAAAGGAGGAGGAAAGAACGGCCCTTTCTGTACTGAGATGTCTGGACTCCATTTTAGAAAGGAGAAAGTTGAGAAATAGGGAGCTCATTATGGGATTGATTTGAAGAACTTCTAAATGGTGGCTGCTGAAATGTGGGCTAGACTTGGCATGGCAGTGAGGAACCTCTGGCCTTGCCCAAGTTTTTACCTTTATTTTAGATTCCTAAAGAAATCTGTTTTCCAATGATGTTTATTTAGTTACCTTATAACACAGGGAGTATTTGGTGCTGTCAAGAAATTCCTCTTATTTGAAGTATTGACTTGATTCCTAAAGTGAAAATCTCATCTAAGACAGTTTCTTGCAGAAATGACCAGGGGTTAAATGCTGTGCTGTTCATCATCTCTAAATCAAAGCATGTGTTATGACTCACCCCTGGCCAGCTTCATTGTTGTTCTTATTATAGGATCTTCTACAAAGGTCACATTTAACTACTAAAAATAAATCTATATCCCAAAAAACATTTATTCCTCAGCAAAAAGTTTGAGAAAATATAGGTTACTCCAGTATTAAAAGTACAGATCCAGGTCATGAAGCTGACCTACTTAGGGGATATTTTAGTGCTTCCCAAAAGATTTCACGTCCTCCAAATGTCAATCTTATTTCAGTTCCATGCAACAGCAGAAGTCTCCCTATTTCAGAGGAGACTGTTATTTAGATGTTGATTTTATCAAAGTTTAACCAGCTTTAACATTTCTTATGAGAAACTCCTAGGAAGTCGAGATGAACTTGACTGTAGTGTTTAGCAGCAGGAGGAGGACCTAAAAGTAGAACCTTATTTCTGTCCCAAATCATACAACTGATTCGCATCTTAGTCCATTTGAGTACATGATGTGCAATTCTACCAAACCCAGAGAAAACCTGATATGCGAACAGACTCAGGCCTCTTTGTTTAAATGCTTCTCTTAGTGCTGTTTTAATAGCAGTTTCTTTTTGAACTCTGACAAGGGACAAGACCCAAAGAAGTAACCTGATTTTCAACCTTGTGTTCCAGCTCACTGAATGGTGAGATGTTTTCTCTATAGCATATATATTTTCTCTATATTCTCAACCTTTGCCTTTCTCTTGTGTCAACTGGAGAAAAGGCATCCTATCGTTGATGCTGTAAAATCAGGCCAGCATGAGCACTGGTCTTCATTTAGGTTGGTGTGGCTGGACTACCTTTGTTGGGTCATCACCTACACCTGATGAGGGGTAACTTTCTCTCAAAAGTGACTTTCAGTGACCACAGGCTTGACCATGTCACTGGTGATGTTGTAGTCACCCAGGCATCAAAGTCTTATCAGCTTTCAAGCTGGCCATTTCTTCATGGGTTGATGCAGGATGATTTCTCAAAACATATTTACTGAGCTGAGCTCTACATAGAGTACAGTGAGGAGAGAACAAGGGTGTTACAGCTAACAAGTAGGAGGAAAAAGTGTACGAAGTCACAAGAGAAACCTGAGGGGAAGGAGAAGCCAGGAGCGAAGCATGAAATAATAGAGATGAACAAAGGCTTAGGCCCTCCTCTTCAGCATTAGTTACTGAAGTCCCTGTGCACTGTTTTCTCTGCGTTGTGTCTTGAAGTGCTGAACTTTATTTCCACCTTGTGCAGAAAGTCTGGTATTTCAGTTCAGGCACATGGTAGTAGGTACCAGTCTGAGGTATATGTGTGACCCTGGTTCTCCTGCAAAGCAAGGAAACAGCTTCCAGCTGAATGGTCCTTGGCAAAGGAACCTAGAAGACCTTAGTAAAAGTAGTTCAATTAACTCTGAGCATGCTGCTTTTCAAGACTCTATAAAACTCCACAGAAAATATTTAGTTACTATCAAAATCTGATATTGTTCACCCCCTTGCCAGTCTTCCCCATCTTACAGCAAGAAGAACAGAACTACCCCTCCTCTCAAAAGGGATGTGAAGGGAACATGAGTGACAGTATATGAGCTCAGACCTCTCATGATAAGGCCACAGGTGCAGATATGGTCAGCTGGAGTGGAGAATCCATTAGGATTACTCTAGTAATGGCCAGCATCGGGAACAGAATGGAACCCAATAGCAACCACCGAGCAGTGAGCTGGAGACCACCCTGCAGGGCTCTGCAACCCCTTTCCTACCTTCTGAACAGTCCCTGCCTTCTGCTGGTTGTACCCAGAGGCCACAACCTGCCTTCTGTTTGCCTCAAAAATAGTTCAGGATTGCTAAGACTACATTTTGCTGTTGTTAACACCTCACCCTTCTTCTGTATTCTGTGCCTCATAAAGAACAAAGAACATTAAACTGAAAGCTCAAATTTCTTACCATATGCTTCTAAGTGGCACTGTTAAGTATAAAATATGTCTTTGGAGAGAAACTGAGATTTATGGGACAATATACATGAATGAGTAGAGTCAGGCAGCAGTTTGATGTGTGAGAAACACATCACAAATGGGTGGATTGCTTATTGGAGCCTACTGTAGAGGTGTTTCCTGGTGGGAATGAAGGATAGCACAGTCATGATATCACAAGGGATTCTAATTAACTGGTGACATTACTAGAGCAAGACCATTAAACACAACCTTCTGCATTTCAGTCTAATCACATCAGATAGAATAATACTTTAATAAGCCTTAAGCTGGAATTGATTTTTTTTTTTTCATACACCAGGAATTGAAATCAAGGCAAAAATGGTTGGAATTTATTTAGCAGTTACCAAGAATTAAGGGAAATCTTTTATTGTTAATCAGAGTGGATTAATATTTTCTTTTTCAGTATTGAGTAGCTATATTTTCCCCAGTTTATTGGCTAAGCACATCTGAGGATCAGTTACTTAGAATGGCTGTCATTGATGATGACTGCTGTTTGGTATTGTAAGATTGTTTATCTGCCTGAATCCAAACAGCCATGTGATGGAGAAGTTGCCTTCCAGTGCTTTCAATTTGTATAACAGCATGGTGCATCAAGATGCCATTAACACTGAACAAATGAAATCTACTAATAGAGAGGTCTGGATGGTCAATAACTCCTCAGTGTGTATGTGTGGTGAACACTCCAAATCACAGAATCACAGAATCAACCAAGTTAGAAAAGACCTTCAAGATCATCAAGTCCATCACCTAAACAACTGACATTTATAATGTCCAAGTCAGTTAATTCCTTCCACTTGAGCCACAATATGAACATTTTCATTAACCTATTTGAACGTTGGGATATTAAGTACATATAAAAAGTTACATGTTCAGTAGAAATGCATTTCCAATACTGTTAGTTAATAAATAACTGTGCTGTCCAAACTTGTTCTCATCCAGCTTATATTAATGAATTTAAAAGAATTCAGTGATTGCTGTAACTCACAACTTGCCATAAACCCTTTTGTATTTAGGGTTCTTCACCAAATATTTCTTATAAACAGGTTTTCTTGTCAGTTGGAGAAGAATCATAGAATCATCTAAATTGGAAAAGGCCTTGAAGGTCAAGTCCAACCGTTGCCCAGCACTGCCAAGGCCGCCACTAACGCATGTCACTGAAGGCCTTGTGTACATGTGTTTTGAACACTCCCAGGGATGCTGATTCCACCACAAGCTGTATTTTCAATGGTATTGTGATCTAGTAATGTAGCAATGTCCATATATCCATGGTTTGCTATGCTTTGAGTCTCTGGAGATTACTTTCTGTAGATCAGATATCTGTGTGTGGCCTGCTACAATAGCAGAAGCCTCCTTGCAGCCACCCATCAGTCCCAAACACAGCATCTCAGAAGTTCAGTATTGACCAGAACCTTACAGCCTCCTCTCCAGTCTCTGGCAGGCATGGTGATCTGTCTGAGGGATGAAAGTGTCTCAAAGAATCTGTTCTGATCATACCTAGTGTAGGCAATGCTGTCACCATAATCCATTCATAATCCCTTGTCCCTCTTCAATTCTAGCTGAATGCTTTCCTTGAGAAACTTTGTGCTCTCACGTTCTGCTGTGTCGGCCCAAGCACTTTTATTGTTTCCAAGACATGTGCCCTACACCTCTCCAAATGGCAGTTTTTCTTTAACTTTCCTTGCTTTCAATTCACCACAAGTTCTGCCTCCTGATTTTGCCAGGGAATCTCATTAGGCCAAACTGACTTCTGTGGCCATCCTCTACAGAGCAATCCTCCCAGGCACTTCCACTGAGGTTGGTCTTCCCTGAGCTCTCTCCAGCCTGTTGATGCTCACCCTGGCACAGAGACTCCAGTCTTGAAGAATGCCACAGCCTTTTTTACCCATGCTGTCCTGCTTCACAGGGAGTATTCCTGGAGTTATTTCACTCTTCTTTGGTCCCCCTCAATTTTGCTCCAAAACCAACTTTTTTTCCACTTCACTTGTGACTTTTCCTATAAGAGTCACCCACTGTACAAGGGCACTTATATCATGGTGTTTCCTATATGACTCATGCCAAAGCAGCTGCTGATGGTGAGACTGTAATTGTAACCACTTGGAAATGATAAAGCTCCATGCTTGCTATCACACTATTCTGGTAATTAATCTCTATTAGTGATTAGTGTTGAAGGGATTGCAGACCTGTGAAATCAGCTTTCACAGTCACTTTGACAAAGAAAGTGCTGAACAGCCTGGTAGATGTACTACATGGCCCAAGAGTCAGATGTAGGAATAGAGTGGTTGGCAAAGACCAGATCTCATCTTGAAGATAGGTCTTCCTGAAGCATATATTTTTGCAGGGGTTTTCTCCTTTTTTACCTGGATGATTGGAAGAAGCTGGATGAACTTTTCTAGTTGCACTTCTCCTTCAATATGGACTGCTTGTGAAGTTTTGGGCATTGGCTTTGCTGGTAAAGAAAGTAAATATACAGATAATTTTAAATTATATAAATAATTTATATAGCTATATATAAGTATATAAAATAAATATATAAATAATATTATAAACAAATAAATGACGTTTGACAAAATGGAAAGTCACAACTAGTGACAAGGTGGCAAACCGGTTAGCGCAGTTGGTTTGGGAGAAGGCAGTTACAGTTCTTAGACATGAGTTTGGTTCTATGAGGTTTTGGGCACCAAATAGGCTGCATGATACTCATCTTAGGCACAGACAGAGGAGGGGACCAGCTCTCCAGGGAACCTGAAAGTTATAAGCATTGAGCTATGGGTGCATTAAGTTAGGGGAAATCCTGAATGGTGACTTTCAGGGGGGTAAATTTGAGCATAGATCTGGTTTTCTACTTTCAGTGCCTAAATCCTTGTAAAAATCAGGAAGTGGACAATAGTACAGCATCTGGCTTTCAGAGCAGTGCGTCCACTGCCACACCATGCACTAATTGTTTATGTCTGTGTGTACACAGAATTGGATTTATCTATATTTAAGCCTAACCATCCTTTCTGTTATTTTTTTAATTGGAGTATTTGTGATATAAACTTAATGTGAGTGAAGGCGATACTTGTGTTAGCCACATCTACATGCACCATTGCTCAAAGGCTCCTAAAATCATCTGCAGGCTGGTTTGTTATGCAGACTGTGAAAACATGTATCTGAGGTGTGGGGTATAGTACTTCTTTTTCTCATCAGATTCTCCAAGCTCCCATCACCCAGCCTGTCAGATTCATTTCTGTTTCTTACTTTTACCTCGTGCCAAAATAAAAACAGTATTTCAGGTGGCTTCTTATGAGAATCATAGTCATATAAAGAGTACCAATAATAGATGATTGCTCCTTATGTGTTGCTGGAAATTATATTGGCTTCTTTTGATTCTTTTTCTCATTCCAAACTTTACTGCAAACTGAAATGAATGTTTTGAAAAATACCGAAGCAGTGGAAATAAAGAGTGATTGGAAGATACCTTGGAATAAACAGATCTGCTGTAAATACCACCAAGCTTAAACTGTGGGAGAATGACAATCTCACAAGTAGACAACTTCAACAAAATGGGCTGGTGTGAGTGAATAAATATGTATGTAATTATTTGTATGGACTGTGAATAGAAAGAATCAATGGAAATTGGGTGCAGAACTATGGCAATGGATAGGGCAAATTTAGGGCTTGAGCAGAGAAGAATCAAACTTCTGAAGGAAGTAGCTGTTTCCATCTCCTGGGGAGAAGCCTCCTGGAAATACAAGCAAACATGTTCAGCATCATTTTCTAGTTGTTGGTGCTGCCTGTGCTGTTTCATCTGGTTCCATTTGTGGTTGGTTATCTTCCCAAGAACCAGCCCCAGCAGCACTGAGGGGAGATGAGCTGTGGAGATCTGGCACAAAACTGGATCCCTCCTAAGATCTATTAATGTATTTGTTCAGTTCAGCCTGCAAAATGATGTCATACCTTACTGATGTTAATTAGAATGCTAACTATCATCAATTTGCCAGGTACATAGTGGTAAGCGGTAATGCAAATAACAGATTCACCTCCTGTGTGACATACTGGGTCCCTCTCTACTCCTGCTTTTGAGCACAAGCATTTGACAACAGGCATAAAACATAGAATTGATTATATTGATCATCCCAGCATCTTTTCTTTCTCTCATACTGCTTCTTATTCACCTGGTTAACAAACTGTGATACATCAACAGAAATTGTGGTGTCACGTATGATATATCCTGACAGCCAGCTAGGAAAAGGGATATCTGCCCAAAGTGATAAATGCTCCATCCCTGGCTGTGTTCCAGGCCAGGCTATATGGAGTCTTGGATGACACGGTCTAGTGCATGGTGTCCCTGCCCATGGCAGGGTCTGCAATTAGATGATCCTAAGGTCCTTTCTAGCCCTAACTATTCTATGGTTCTATATTGTGGAGGTGTTGTGGTTTAACCACAGCAGACAACTAATTATCACCCAGCCACAAGCCACACACTCAGCAGATTGAGATAATAAGTTTAATAATTGAAATAAATTAAAATATAATAATAATACAGCAACAGCAATACTGCTACTACTAGTAAGAAATAGAGAAAGATGTAACCCCCAAACAAACAAAGAAAAAAGCCCTGCTGCTTCTGCTCTAAGGGTGCCCACCACCTCATTTCTTTCTTCTCTTTGCCTCTTGTGCCCTGCCCATTCCTCAGACATCAAATGCCTATGGAAGATGTCTGCTACAGCTTAAGGTGTGCAGTTCTGTGCTGGGATTGGTCCTACCTGCTGGCTTTTTGGAATGAATAACACTCAAGAGAAGGTATTGCATTCCTGTATGTACGACTCGAGATGCTCACTGCTCATCAAGAATGTATCTGGCACTGCTCAAGCATGGGAGCGGGCTGGCACTGAATTCACAAAATGAGCCCTAGTAAGAGGATGCTCTGTGTCCTGGGGCCGGGCTGCATGGGAGTAGTTTTGTGCTCTACCATGTGGACCTAATGACTCAGGACAGTTCTCCCTTGGGATTTTCTGGACCATCCACTTTGTGAGTAGTCATGGCAAGTTCTTGACTGTATGTTGGAAACACCAAGGCACAGAGTACATCTCTTTCTAGCTCTCCTGGTCTGACCTGGCCAACAGCATTCTTGTTCTGCTGTAGGAGAGACCATTCTTTTAGATTAGTGTTAAGAAGACTCTTTAAAACAAAGCAGAAAATATCTATAAGCCTGTGAAAAAATGATAGCCTAAAGGCCCAGTTCCAGAGACATCCATCTAGGCTTGAGTTATACCAGATGTCAAGGATAAAGGGAAGTAACACATTCCCACTGGAGTACTGTGCATACATAATTGTTTCATCTTGGCCAAAATTCAGAAGACTGTAATTGGGTTGAGCTGGGTCTAACACCTCCCGGTCAGTTACAGCCTGCTGAGTGCACAGTCATCAAAGCTCAAAGAGAAGGTACTAAACGAAAGACTGAAGACAGATGTAAAAACAGGAATAGTAAAATATTGGTGAGCTCACAGTGCTTAACCCTGATCTCTAGTTCATGGTGTCTATCTTATGGCAGGTACTCATAAGCACCAAAAAGAAACAAAAAGGCAGTGATAGGAATTGTTTCTGTTGGTCGTCAAGGTTGTTCAAGGAAAATATGGGGCATCTGAGCTAATTAATCTGAATTGGGCCAGGTATCCCAGGCCCTGCTGTAAATGTTCCTGTAGAATAAAACCTTGTAGGTTAATCCAAATAACAGCTTATCGAGCAGCATTGCATTGGATACTTCTGAGCTGAACAAACCTTTGCAGAAAACCAGTGTTTCCAGGAATCCTGACAGTCCAACTCAGACACTTCTCTCATTAGCGATCCCAGATGCCGTAAGTCTGGGTAAACCCTCAAGGAGACTAGTCCAACACTGGAAGACACTCAGGGTATTTGTCCCTCGAGCCATCCAGTAGTGACTCCCTCAGGACTGTAATTCAGAGTCCTTGTCTGCAGGATAATCAGCAATACAGGGACTGTAAGAGCATCTGTGCAAGTAGGCAGAAGAAAACCCAGGAGTCTGAGTGTAGCTGGAGATGCTGAGGAGGGAATCCGAGGAAGGAACAGACATTTCTGTCTGCTTCACCGCAGCTTGTACCAATTACACTGAGCAGCTCCCAGGAACAGAGACTGTTTCGTTAACACTGCTTATTCTTGTTGCCAAAGTGAAATTTTCTCTGAATTTCTGGATTGCAAGACGTTAACTTCAGTCAGAAACCAAACTTTAAACACCCAGCTCCTGTGAAGTGCGAATCCCAGGTTTGTGGCTCCTCTCCCTGAGATTCTGCAGACCAGACCTCTGCACATCTTGTTGTGATCAAGAATTTCTGGACATCAGGTTTGTGTTTTGCTTCCACTCTGTTCCATGCATCTGCCAGTCTCTGCCAAACTCAAATGCTGCCATTTCGCTCAGAAATGAGGGCTGAGCCTTCTGTCGCGTATCCAAAGGAAAGCACACTGGCTTTGCGTTTTTCCAGGTAGGAGTGATCTGAAAAGTCTTTCTGAACTTCCTTACACATACATCCTCTCACAGGCACAAGATGTCACAGTGTCTGGAGATGCATGCCCAGGGAAGGAGGGACATCGTCCGTGTGGGACTGATGCCCACCTCCAGAGGGAAGAGGGCTCGGTGCCACCCTGCCTTGCAGCCTGCATTCCAGCATCTCCTTCCAGGGAGTTAGTTGTCATCAAGCCCTTTTTCTCCACAGGGAAGCTGTTTCTTCACAGCTATCAAGTCCACGGCTTGCTGCCTCCTCTTACTCAGAGAGTATCTTGTGCACAGCAGGGAACAACTTCAAAGGAATCGTTTTTTTAGCCTCCTGTTAGTTTTCCAGACAGCCCTTCCACTGTCTTCCACAGAGCAGAATGAATAGTCCAGCATTCATGTGTCTGCTTCAGGGGCACTTTCTGACCTGAGCTGACTTGTATCCTCAAGCTCAAAGTAAACAGGCTGAAGTTTATGCCTGATATAAAAGCAGATGCTTCCAGGCTGCTGAGCAATCAGTGCATTCTGCTCCCAGTCGCACGATGATTGAAATGTGGAGTAACCCTCTGGGAGCACCAGAGCATCCAGGGCTTGCAGAATCTGCACTAGAGATCCTCAGTTGCTACCTTTGTTCTGAGCTAGTTTCCTGGAGAAGGACACTGTGACTTAAACAATGAATTCAGTCCTTCACCTTCATTTTGTATTAGGGCAGTAACAACAGTAAGAGAAAGACCAAACCTGCAGGAAGAAGCACCTGCTCAAGGATGCTACTCTGGGACACCTGGCAAAGATGGAGACCTTCCACTGTGTCCCTTAGAGAAATGGCAGAGGAAGGGAGCAGGATTTTTCCCCCACTAAACACTGTGACTCTGGCCTGCATTGGCCAAACTTAAACAGCCACACTAGTGTGACCACCACACAACAGAGACATATCATATCTCCCCAGAGCTGGCTTTGCTTCAGGCAGGTGGCGGAAAATGTACTCAGCACTGACACTGCACGTTCTACACTTTGACATCTCCATTGGCACAAGTGTGGTTCACCCACTGGCCTTGCCTTTGGGACCAATACATCTGAGAATCAGAGACTTGCTATTTGAGGCTAGCGAGGCTGTGCTGAGCAGGTGAGCAGGAGGTGGCTGCCCCATCCCTGGCAGTGTTCAAGGCCAGGTTGGACACAGGGGCTTGGAGCAAGCTGCTCTGGTGGAGAGTGTCCCCGCCCATGGCAGGAGTTGGAACTGGATGAGCTTTAAGGTCCCTTCCAACCCAAACCAGTTTGGGGTTCTATGGTCATCACTGTTTTGCGCTTAGTCCTGTAACAAAGTCCTGTTAGTCTTTATGCCAATGAGTGGAAAATGCTACCACATGGTGGTTTTGAAGCAAGGCCAGTGTTTAGACATCACTGCCTTCTGAACTCCCCATAAGAGAACATGTGTTGCAGTGCTGAAACAAAGGTAAGGCAGTTTAAAGCATAGGCCCTGGCAAACAAGGTTATCTTACAATGTGGGAGCTCATGCTCTGCTTCTGGAGCAGAGAAAATGGGGCAAAAAAAAGTAATCCTACCTCAGAAATGCTCTGCCTGGCACCTCAGGGTCTCTGCCAAGCACTTCTCACCTGAGTAAGTGCTAGAGTCAGGGTCTGAGGGAGGCCTGAGTATCCTCAATGGATATTAACAGAGAAGACATAGCACCCCTTCTTCCTCACCTTATGCTTCTGCTGGCTTGGCCTGCTGCATCACTACAGCACAGATATGATGATTCAGCTGTACTCAGTGACATGAATTGTCCCTTCAGTACTTCCTTGTCAGCAGATGCCTCCCAGAAGCCAACCTGCAGCTGGAGATAAGCATCCTCCAGATATTCCTTGCAGCTTGGCAAGAAACGTGCCAATACGCTGAAATGCCCTAAGTCATTCTGGAGTCCAAGAGCTCAGGAATTCACCTGTATAGGGGGGTTAATTGCTTTCAGGCATAGTCCCTCCAGCTGCCCTTGCACAACATGGCAAGTGAAATCTTACATGAGTTTATCTGTATTATGAAGAAGATTAAGTTCCTGGTTACAAAATTGGAAGTACGGTTGCAAAAGAGGAAAGTAATAAGAAAGAAAATTGCAATCTTAGAGCCCTCCCTCCCAAGCTGCTTTTCCTGCTCTCCTTGGGTTTCTGCAAATCAAATCAGAGTTGCAGAAGGTGAGGCCAGCTCTGAAAGCTGGTCTCTTCCCTGCCCACTTGTATTCATAGTTTCCTTGCTGCTGTTGAATGTAAATGAAGTTTCAAAGCACATCCGAAGAGCTGCCTTGCTCCTCCTTATCTCTGCTCTCTTTGAGGGAATCTGGCTGGGCTTCAGCTTGTTGTGAGTTCTTGGTGTCTGAGACTTCAGATGAAGCATCCTCCAGCTTCTCTAAGGTGATTGTCCTTTGATGTTTAAGAGGTTTTTGAGAAACATTGAATACTTATTTCTGTTCACCTTTCTTTTTCCCTTAAGGAAGGCAATTGACTTGTATGCATATCTGCTTACCTAGTGGAACACCCTGATTCAGAACCATGTGCCACCTTTATATCCCAAATATGCCAAAAGACTTTGTTTTTTTCCCTGAGATCACACATGGCACATTTATCACAACAAATGTCCTTGGATTCAAGGGGACTTGAGCTGCCTGCACTGTACTTGTGCTGTCAGCTGCTGGGGCACAACCGCAAAGGTCTTTGGGCTGTAAAGAGCCCACCTTGTTTAGGTGACGTGTAACTGCAGGATGCCCCTGAGGTTCCTTAGCACTTTTATTTCGTATGTTTGTTGGGAAATTAATAGCTAAAATACATATAACCCACCAGAGGGGAGATTTAGAGAAGCTCTTAGGCAGAAGCTCTTCCCTGTGAAGGTACTGAGGCACTGGCACAGGGTGCCCAGAGAAGCTGTGGCTGCCCCATCCCTGCAGTGTTCAAGGCCAGGTTGGACACAGGGGCTTGGAGCAACCTGCTCCAGTGGAAAGTGTCCCTGTCTGTGGCAGGGGTTGGAACTGGAGGAGCTTTAAGGCCCCTTCCAACACAAACCAGTCTGGGGTTCTATGATTTTGTACGACCCTGATGCATGCAGCTTCCTGAATGCTCTTTCCAGGGTTTTTCCCAGGGCACCAAAAGCAGGATGATTTGCTACATATCTGCCCCAAACCTTGCTGACACCTCTCATTGGCATTTCCAAGGAGACCTTCAGATATGTGATACATGAGTTAAAAATTGTTCTAAATGTAGAGAATTTCCCAAGCTCTGCAGAACAATTGCATAATGATGAAAGAGCTTTTAAACCCCTCAAAGGTGTTTTTTTTTTCCTTTCTGTGGCCATAAAATGAAATGTTTTATTCACATCCATACTCCCATGGGTACAATTTCTGTAATAAAAGATGCCACAAATGAAACTCAAACACCAGCATTGGATTAGAGCATTTTGTCATTAAACTGCTTAGAATTGTTTTCAGTCATTTGCTTGAACTTGGATAAATTAGTTCATCATTAGTTTCCACAGTGAGATTTCCATTTTCCTTTCTGTGTGTTTAATAGCAAAGTGCTTCAAAGCAGCTTTCCTAGTGAGATACTGGATCAGGAAGGAGACATGCTGTTCCCCAAACACTGTTGCCTCTCATTTCTTTACCAAAGTAAGTCAGAAAGAATAGTTCCAGAGAAAAATATTGTTGTGTTCGCTATTAGGCATTCATATCTCATTTTAATATCAATGTCCAAGAGTATTAATAAGTCAAAAATGATTTTTATTCTAACAGGAATTACAATTTTTTGAGGCAATATTTATGATTTAAAATAATTCTGATCACTCCCTTGCATTAAGATGTTTCCCATGCTCAGCAGCAGACATGAGACAAGGCTTGCTGACTAACAGCCCTTCCAGCACTGCAGCACATATCCTGTTGGGCTCTCAGGGAAGGAAGATTGGTCTAACCTCCTGCTTTCTTGGAAGTTTCCACTGTAACCTTGTCAGGATATTAGGATAGCAATTTGATTATCCTGCCTCTCCATCGTTATATCACACATGTGTCTATAGCAGATGGCAGCAAAGGCTGTCAGAGGGTCAGAAGTGAGCCCTGGCCATTACTTGGTTGACCTTTTCAAGTGCTGAAGGCTTTTAGTCAAATCTTCTCATTGCTACATGCTCTTCTGCAGTACTGATGCTCAGGCTGTCACCAGTAATCTGTTCCTGCCCACTCTTCTGTTTCACCTCTTGGTTCTTTATTCAACACATCAGATTGCATAGGGAGGCAGAGGTTCATCAAGACCAATTTCAAGCTTTCACTTGAAGTGTCTCACTTTAGGAGCGTGCTGTATGTAAGGTGCACAGGCTCCCTCTTTAGTCAGTGAAGAGAAATTGGCACTTTCAGGAGAACAATGAATTCCTGCTGCAAACGGCTGTCAATCTTGGCCCAAGCAAAAATTGGGAGTACAAAGGGTTGCTTATGGTTTGTTCTGTCAAGGTTACCACTGTTGGACACCTCAACCAGAAATCTCTTGTATGTCTAAGCTCAACCCACTGCTCCTGTGGAATCAGGGCTGGATTGTCTCTCTTGCACACAGATTTCAGGTAACCCTCAGCATCTCTCCCTGTGCCTTTCTCTCTGCATGTACATGGAGGTAGTGATGAACTGCAGAGAATAAGGTTTGATGTAAACACATCAGAGGCTCTGCATACTCATTCCTTCTGCAAGAACACAATGGGGGTTTGATGTCATGGTTGTCTATGCTCATTCCACTGGTTAGAACACAGGGTGGGCATCATGTCATAGTTGAGCACCCCAGAGCAGTAGTGTGGAGGAAGTCAGTAGAGGTCTGTGGGAAAGAGGCAGTTGCTCAGCACCCTCCCCCTCTTACCAAACCATAGCAACAGGTAGAAGTGGCTGGGGAGAAAAGGAAGCTGTTGAATTTGTCATTCACAGGGTACAGGGAGGAGCAGCCGAGTTGTTTTCTAAATCATTGAAATATCCATTTCCCAAGGTAATTTTACAGACTGCAGTGTGGAGATATCCTGATCCTTACTTGGGGAGTTCAGACTGCCCAAAAGCCTGACAGGATTCTTTGACTCAAATACAAAAGATGTTCTTTGTGGTTGTGATGTGAAGGGGGTCTGTATCTGCCTGGTACCAAGTGGTTTGGAAGCAGCTGGTAACTGCAGCAGCCAGTCTGCGTAGCTGATACAGGACAGACAGTGCTGGTCTGATGCTTGGAAACAGCACACAATCTGGGATGAAGGTAACCTTGCCACTCAGCCTGTTAAAGGTAGTTGGTCTTAAGGGGACTCATCACCCTATTGAGAAGAACTGGTATTTTTATGTGAAACGGTGCTCTCAGATGTATCCTGACTTTGAAATTATTTCTTTTTTGGATTACTGACTTACTAATGCAATTGCTTTCTCTCCATTTGTGTCACAGTAGGTCATGCATTCTTTCCATCATCAGCTTCTGTGTCACTTCAGTAAAGAAGACTGCCCCTGCTTTGGTCCTGTGAAAGCAATCATTCCACCACCTAGGTGGGAAATATGGTAGAGAGCCCAGGTTTGGATGTCGCTGATCTGACAGTACAACAGCCCAGGAAAGATCCTCTGCAAGCCCTGCAGAGTGGACCTTAAAAACTGAGCAGGCAGCTTGAGCTGAGACAGAGGGAAAAGGACGAGAAAGAGTATAAATGAGCCATAAACACCATATCTGGTTAGAAAGGAGTACCAGGCCAGATCTGTGCTTTGGTCCGTACAGAAGCCTAAGCCATTAAAACCTCCCCTGAGAGTTCCCCTTTGGAGTTGGTGGCTTTGGCACGAGTTAGGTCTACTGTATCCTTTACCTATGATGTGCCATGGATCAGCAGAAGTAGAAAGCAGGCACCAGTCAAGATTAGCGTTGTGTGGAAAGTGCTCCTCTGTTACATAGCCTTAATCACCAGTGAGAAAGAATACCTAAATATAGTGGGGAATTTAGGCCTTTTTGTCCATCAAAACCTCAACTCTTAAGTGTGGTTTATGTTTAAATATGAAACAGGCTATGAAGCATCTAGATGCTGCATTAATGGATACCAACAACTTCATGAGCTGGGTAGATGCAGCAGAAGCAAATGTTATGTTGATTGCAGACATAAATAATAGAAGTCCCTTGAAGATCTGGAATGAATGTGAACAGAAAATGTTACCTGGTGGTATAATTTCCAATGAGTAGCCAAAGCTGTGTTCTGTAGCCTGGCTTCCAGTTATGCTTTTATCATATATTTATTACTGTTAATTAGCACAAGTTGTTCAAATGTATCTGCTAAAAGGCAACATCAGCATCTCTTATACTGATGCATTTCCCAAGGAGGACTCAATGCAATACCTGGAAATGGTCATGCTGGTTCTGTAATGAGATCTTTACTATTCCAATAATTATCTTGGGTGTGAATAATATTTTAAACTTAGAAAGAAAGATTATTCTTAAAGGATCCCCACAGTCCTTCCAATCCTCTTCATTTGTAGAGTGTATCCTCAAAAGACCAATGACTCAGTCCATGTGGGCAGCATACCAGAGACAATGGACATCAGGACACTTGGCAGCTTGACCAGTACCCTTCAGAAGATCTCACTAGGAAAAGGACCCTTTATTTCCGTTCTAGAGTTTTTTTAGGAATGTGGGGATCACTATGAAGTGCCGTAAGATTGGATTTATATATCTATGTCACAAAGAATTCTCTATCCTTGAAGGCAGCCAAGATCTGGCCAGGCAAAGCCACAAACCCCCACCAGGGCTGTTTCTCTCTGCTATGACATTAGTAATAACAAGATAACTTAGTCCAAGTTTGAAAAACATTCTAAGACCTTCCCTCCACTGCACAGAGCCTTCCACGAGGAAGCCTTTACTAACAGGATCAGTAATACCAGAAAAAGCACTGGGAGCTACACGGAATGACACTGCCTGCTTTCCTAGGTAGCTGCGATTCTGTGTCTTGGGCAAAACGCACTTCTCCCAGTGCATATGCTCCAGCATTTTGTAAAGTCCTGGTTTAGATTTCCACCAGCCTTCAGAAATACAGTATTCGGCAGCATTAAAGCTTTTCCTAGAAAATTTTTCCTGTTGTGCAACTCCCATTTTGCACTGAGTCTCACCTTTTAACATTAGTCTGTCCCTCATCAGAGCACATGAAACAGTTTTGCTCCTTGCCTTGCTATTTAATCACTGTTTGGCCCAGCCATGCATAATTTAGTTCCTTTAATCTTTTCTATTTAGCTTGCCCTTCAATCATTTTGTGGCTGTTCTAACATCCTCTGCTTTCTCTATGACCTTGTGGTGCAGACATGCACAGACCTCCTGCTGTGCTCCCCTGGATATGCAGGATTCTGCTGTCTCTGTTTGCCTGCACATCTATAGGGTGATTCTTTCATTAGGCCCATATGTGGAGCTGTGTCTAATTTATTGTGCCCTTCTACTCCAAGATTTGTTTAAACCACAACACTTGCCTATAATCACTGCACATCTCTCCCTTTGTAACAAGTTTTTGCAATCTGTGCCATTCTTTTTGCAGTTCTTGCAGTACTTTCCCAAACTTACTCAACTTTGCTGCTTCCTGCTCTCTCTCAAGCTGCCTTTGACTCCTTGTATGCCCTTTTCTACATTCTCAGGCCTGAGAAATAACCACTCCTTCAGTTAGAGACATATGTTTTATGAAAGTCTTAGGCTTTTTTAATGAACCTTTTGGACAATTCTGAGGTCAGTACAGACCTCCCCTTTCTGGACATTCTTCTATCTGCTGCTAAAGGGGAAGTAGAGCATCTTACAGAAGAAGTTCAAAGAGTTTTGATGCAATCCATCTTGGCCGAATTCCACTGGCTAAAAAGTGGAAGAAAGAGTGTGAAAAGTAGGAACATCCTGCTGAACTTTTCAGAGAGTTTCAGACCCTTTTAAAGATCTTGTGGAGCAGGGCCTTCTGCCCTGAGTAAAGCTCATTTGAAGGGTCCCTGCACTGTGGGAAGATATCTGAGAAGTAACTGTCATATGAGGCTTCGAGCTGGGAGAAGACCTCTGAAAATAAGAACATAAAGACTTCCTTCACACATTCATACCAGAGACTCTGAAGCCAGGCTGTCCACTTTGAGAAAACAGGAAGGGATGAGCACTGCTTGGAAAGTGCCAGGTACCTAAAGTCCATGCCATGGAGTGAGGCAATAGAATAGGACTGTATCTTACACTGGTTCACATAGTCAGAGAGATAAGAACATAAGTTCTTCTCCATGAAGACTGGGAAAAGCATGTTACTATGGGAGCCAAGAGGAACAAATGCTTTGAGACAGGGTTTATCACTGGTCCCCAGCCAGAGATGAGGGCTTCTTCTGCTTCAGCCTTCTGATGTTTCACTGCAATTTTCTTCCTCCCATGGACTGAACCCTGAACCACTGGATCCTGAACCTCACTCACTGGGGTGGCTCCTATCCCTGCTTGTCTTGCTTAGGGGAAGCATTCATGCACTTCCCCAAGGAGTATCAGCCTCTATGGCAGCTCTGATGCCTGATAAGCGTTTCAGCCAGCCAAGCTCTCTTCAGCAAGGCCCCAACTCTACTCTTTGCTGAAAGGACTGAAACAGCTCCACAGTAAATACAAACATCGAATGGAATGTAATTACCATCTGCTGCTTTCCAAGGCAACACATCCGAATTACCAATTGGGAAATAATTACAGCCCACAAGCCTCCACCACAAGGGCCTCAGCTTCCCTGTTGAAGCTGCAGAACTTCCCTATTCCTCACAAACTGCAGCCCTGATCCACCTCTCACCTTTCTTTGGTTGCTGTAACGCACCAACCACCAGAAGGAGTAAGTAGTGAGATCCATTCTCTGAAGGCTTCTCATATATCAGCCAGAGGCATTTCATAAGCATTTGATGTTACTCACCCCTTAAGCAAGGATTTGAAGCTGTGAGGGAAGGCAGAGTGGTGCCAGCCCAACTTCTGTTCACCTATTTTAAACATAAAGAAAGGAAACCAGTCACTTGCAACAGGATCCTTCAGGGCATGAGTTCCTCAACACTAATCACAGCACCAAATCTTCTGCACAAATGACATCTGCCCGCATGAGCTCCCAAGCTAAAAGATGGGTGTAAATTAGGCAAATACACATGTGAAAAAATGAACTCCTTTGCTTTGCCTCACTCTTCTTTCAGCCTGGCAGGACACAGTGTGCATGGTTCTGCCTCCCTGCACAGTGCTGCTGTGTGCACTGGGGCATTTAGCTAATGCTCCAGCTATGGAGAATTGCAGTCACCTGAGGCACCTCTTGTGGGGCTTTCAGCTCATCCCACAGCAGCACAACACAGCTAATTTCATCCTGTCAGAGCCTCCCTAATAGCTGGCTGTATATCAAAAGGGAAGTGGAGAGAGCAGCTTCTGATCTGTGCACTGATAATAGAATGATTAGTGAAACCTGACTCAGATTTTCCCTCTATTGCAGGCTTAAGACTTCATTCATCCACAGTTAAGGATGCAAATATCTGACAGCCACTTGTACAGTGAGACGTTTAACTCTTTTGAGTGCACAGTGCTTTTCCTGTACATGCACCTAAGTTAATAAACCCAGATCAACAGGGAGGCTGGAAAGTCCTTCACAGAGGATGGCTGCAGAAGGGAGAAATTTTCCACTACAAATTCCATTTCTACTTGATGTGCAACTTACACTCTACCAGATCCAGTCTTTAAAAGGTTAATTTTGGAAGTGCTGTTTGGAGAGAATTGCCCTCCATAGATCTATGAGCAGTGGAAGAGTATCTCTGGTGGCTGAAGACCCAAGTCATTTGCCATATGGTGTAGAAGTGGACTTCAGTTTAATTGCCAGAGTCAGTTCCTGTCAGTTTCCCAGAACAAGTCTAATCCAATTAAATGGAGTCCTCAGAAACCAGAATTGCCATGATGTGTGACAATGCCTTTCGCTAAAAGCTGTCTTTTCATCTTTTTTCTGTTGCTTACAGTGTGTGGTAAAGTTAAGGTTAAGATTACTTTTTGTTGTCACATTCCTGTTACATGATGCCTTCAATTCACAGGCAATTGTCTTTATAGGACACAATGAAAAAGGTTATATCATGACCCAAAAAACCAGTTATTCGTGCTGAAATTATCCCTAATGGGAAAAAGCCACTGTTTAATCAGTCAACAAGTTGGCAGGATATGTTATTGATGAGGGTGAAGTATTATAAGGAAAAGTGAACATTGAGGCATGGACCAGCTGAAATGACGGGTTGAGGCTGGCACTGGAAAAAACTTTCAGGAAGACGACACTCAGAGAACTTCAGGAAGTCTCTCTTCCAAAGACTGAAGCAAAAAGGGAAAGGCAGTGGTAGTGGGTTAAAGCAATATTAGTGTCCAGAAGAACATTAGACACTAACAAAGAAGACTGGACATATATTACTCTTGAGGGGTAGCTCTCCAAGGTCAGAGGGCAGAATATATAGAAAATGAAATAAGAAAGCAGAAAGGAGAGTGTTCCCAGAGGGAAGAGAAAGGAAGAAGACTGGAAAGACACAAAGAATGGTAGAAATGAGCTGGTAGAGTTAACAAACATGGAGGATCAGTAATTGACACAACAATCTGTCATGGCCATCCTTGATCTGGGCCAGAATGGTGAAAGAGGTTCTATTGGAGAAGTATGATGAGCTAAAGACTTATGAAATCATGAAATGAGTAAACATTAATGGAGTGTTAGTGGAGGAATTTTGTCATCATGGGGGCATCTTAATTTCTTAGATAATGATTTACAGAACAAGAACAGCTCACAGTGGTAAACCTCTGGAGTCCTGGACATGATAAATAATGAGTTTCTTTACCAAAAAATCACTCCATAAGTAAGAGGTAAACCATACACTGAGGAGTTGTAAGGCATTGCAAATGGCAGGTTGAATAAAATTACTTCGGGTGGAATTATAGAAACATAAAATGGTTTGTGCTGAAGAGGCCTTAAAGCTCATCCATTTCCAGCCCCTGCCACGGACAGGGACACCTTTCACTGGAGCAGCTTGATCCAAGCCCTGTCCAACCTGGCCCTGAACACTGCCAGGGATAAGGCAGCCACAGCTTCTCTGGGGACCCTGTGCCAGTGCCTCAGCACCCTCACAGGGAAGAGCTTCTGCTTTATATCCAAATTAAATCTCTTGTACTAGAAGCAGTGCAACGAGGATAGTTTTACGCTTATAGATACATTTTTTTGTTTCCTGCAGTCCATTTACTCCCAAAAAAGCCCCACAAAATGACCCAATCAACAACAGAAACCCCAACCTCAATACCTTAAACAAACTCTCCTGTACCACTTAGATCATCCCCTCCTGGCAAGACTCAGCACAAGCTGTGGATAGCCAGGATGTGAACAGCAGAGCAGACTGGCCGGGAGGCACTCGCTGACTGACATGAAGGCCTCTGCCAAACAGAATATATAATAGCTAAAAGATGCTTCATTTTCCCTCAGTGGAGGCACTAACTTGAATCTCTCTCATCTACTCAGTTGCCAATTTAAAAGAAGAAAAAAAGCCCTTACAGAATCTTGTCCTACGTGCTTCTACCACCCTTTCAAGTGAGGTAGAAACTGGCCATTGAGTTTGAATGCTATTGCAAGAGAGGAAGGTAGGGAATGAAAATCTGTTTTTTCTCCTTTATAAAACAAGCTAGAAGAGATTGGTCAGCAAAATAGTACATCTTAGAGGTCAAGAAGCAGAATGAGGAAAGAAGAACTGTCAAGAGTCAAAGTGAGTTACGCGTTAAACCAAAGAGGAAAAAAACTCTTAGGTTATGTAGATGAAATGAGGATGAGAAAAGAATAAATGAGGCTGCTGTGAAATAAGGGGGATGTTAAATTAAAGACATGCTCAGTAAGACTCAAAAATAAAAGGAGGACTTGGCTTCCATTTTTAATGAGGTGGCTGTTGACCATAATAGCAGGAACAGGGTGGACAGCAGGAAAACAAGGACAGAGACAGGGCAAGTGTAAGCAGGCAGAGCTAATACTTCAGGAGTTAATGCACAACCCCAGAGGCAAAAGATATTTTATCACAGGTACTGAAACAAGTAGCAGCACTGTATACTGCAGGGTTTATGACTCTCCAGATCAGACCACATCAGGCCAGTTGCTACGGGCTTGGAGAATGGCAATTTATGGTTGTGTCAAACACCCATCCACAGCTCTGATGTGGATCTCCTTAGACATTGTCCTCAAATAAAACTGGCCAAATCAGACAAACAGCTTTCTAACTGAAGTGGGTTTTATGTGAGCAGCAGCTGCAACAGCCATGTCACCGTTCGGTCAGACTTGTTCTGTCCAGTTGCCTGAAAGAAGAAGCAAACTTTACACAGTCCCTCCAAGGGACACTTTTATGCTTGTGCCTTGGTGCCATATCTGAGGTCTCTGTGTGAGCCTGTTTCCAGTAGCCCCTGCTACCCAGCCTCCTGGAAACTGCTCTCAGCTCTGCCTCAACAGTTAACCTCTGGAAGGTTTGACCTCCCCTCCTGATCCCAAGCCCCATAGCCGAGAAATGAGTACACCCCACTCAGATGTACCCTTGCTGGGTGACCATGGTCACAGGGTACTGATAAGGAAGGGCAAACAACATGACTCGGAGCCTGAAAGATTAAGTCAGCTTGATGTAAGCTTTGAAATGGATTTTGAAAGCAGAACTAATTAAAGGCATAGATAGAGATGGGAAATGGGTTACAGTGAAGCATGGCTTTATCCAAGGGAGGTTGTGGTAGGCTAATCTGATATCTTTCTCTGATAAGGTAATGGAGGTTTCAGACAAAGGAAACGTCCTAGATACCATCTTTGTGGACTTTAAGAAAGCATTTGATATGGTGTCACATGAAGAATTGATTAGTGATGATAGAGAAAAACAAGGATTACGGAATTAGAAGGGAAAGGAGGAACTGCATGCAGATGACACAGCAAAGGGCTCGTGCTAAAGAGAAGAGTCAGGCTGGAGGAAGGTTACCAGAGCTCCTACAGGGCTAGGCTTAAGTCCAACCCCCTTTCATATTTGTATTGAAAATCTCAACAAAAATCTGTAAACCACTAATAACAAATGACTGGGGAGCACTGAAAATGCAGCCAGAACTTGAATATTATGGCAAGAACCAGGCAATCATGAGGACTAAAGAAATCAAAACTGGAATAAAGATCCTTTGACAAGAAAATTGGCACAGAATCTGGTTGTGGAGGAGCCTTGGTGACCCAGGAGTCTGTGTCTAGGTCCTGCTTTGGATATAACTAGTTTAGGTTGCTGAAATGCCTGTCATTCCTCAACTTGGGGTTGAGCCCTGTGAACCACACCATTTTGATAGATTTTTTCCCCCTTAATGAGCTCCTTGTAGATATTTTTCACTTTATCAGCAAGATAATTAGTCTGTGTTTCAGGATATCCTGCAGTTATGATTGCCATGACTCTCCATCCCTGGATATTTTCTCAGGATTCACAAGCATGTCAGGACTGTCTTCAGTTTTAGCACACAACAAGCTCAGGATCTGAAGTGTGGAGAGGGAAGGCAGGTGAGGAAGTTTCTTGCCATGGATGGCCATGGCCAGTGTGGCTGAATGGCTCTTCGGCTAAAACCATTAGGTTTTGGAATGAGAAAGTCGTATGGACTGTGTAAACCTTAGAAATATCCCTTGCATGACCAAGAGCATCAGAAACAGTTCCTTCACTTTTTCATTTTCATTCTGACCTGGGCCACTTATGAATCATTTCAGCAATGGGTCCTAAATATGCTGCTCAGCTCCGAAGTCCAGGTGTGAATCCAGCTGCATCCTGACTACATCGTAGGGTGGATCTGGTCACATATTTCTTCTTTTGTGGTCTGTTTTCTGAACAAAAAGACTTAGTCCCTGATCTGAGAAGAAGTCTGCAGTAAACTCCACAGTCCCTGTGTCAGAAACCCCAATGCAGGGCCCCTCTGCAGATAAAATCATCTGGAGTAGCAAACTTACTGGGAGAGTGTGCAAAGCCCATTTCCATTCCTCTGAGCTTATGAGCCCCTGTGCTTGTATAGGAAGTGTTCAGCCACATGCAGAGATCTCCTTCTAAGACAATTCCCCCAGGCTCTCTTCAGAGTCACCAGATAGAAGCATGCATTTCTAAGGCACAATTCAACACAGATATTTGAAAGAAGTGCTTCCCTTTTCTCCTCCTGCCTGTGAAGGGAGTCTGAGTGAATAGGCTCAGAGGAAGATGGCTGCATCAGAGGTGTCAGATAGTACAGTCTTGGAAGTGAGGGTTCATTTCACCCAGCTTCCAAGTGTCATGATGCTGAAATAGCCTCTTATTCAGAAAAGGTCAGGTCCCTTATTCCTCATTATTCATTATCTTTTCATATCTATTTAACATCAGCTATTTGAGAAGATATTATTCCAGCACGTTTAGTGGTGAAATGGATGAAGTACTCTCTTCTCCCCTCATTCTGTGACCTCTGTGATGGTCATGAGTAAAACTAATGACAATAAATTATACAGGTGTTGCTGGATATTGCCAGAGGAGCAATAAAATGTGATGGCAGTTAATAGAGCGTGTTTAAAAGACACAACACAACTGTTGTCCACTGAGAGACACCCAAAAGCATTAGTAAATAGAAGTGGCATTCTGGTGCTCAGGGCTTTATCACTCAAAATCTCCCTGTGGCTTTTAGCTTCAACCTCTCTGGTGCTCCACTTTGTAGGGCATCTGTTGCATAGCTGTGTGCTGCTTCTCACCCTGAAGGCTACTAAAAGCACATGTGGGCATGGAGCTGCGGTTGTTACATATGAGAAATGAGAGCATCCAAACAGTGCCCTGCTTGCTCTACCGATAAGAAAGGCCACATCCCACTCCTGAACAAGAACAGGGAAAGAAGAATAAAGGGTAAATAAAGCACAGCAGCACTCATCTCCTGTTCCAAACAGCAGCAGCCCAGAGGCTGTGATTGCTAATTAAACAATATCTCCCATGCAATGCAGGCTATGAGGGTGACATTTACCTTTTGTAGGCTATAAATATCCAGCCATAAGTAAACATTTCTTATCAGTGATTATGGGCAAGATAATTTTCCCTGATGTTCTAAGTGATTGTTTGTTTATGCAGAGTTAATGGGCAATATCATGCTGGATGTGCTGGCCCAGGATTCAGACTCAGCGCCTGCACCAGTTCTTTGGCATCCTGCTGAACTGGGTCACCAGGCTTGGGAGGACATCCCAGACCCTCCAGCACAAGCATCTGAGCCATGCAGGCTTTGTTTTCAAGACCCTGAGGCAGAGTGTAGATTGGTAAATGGTGCCATCCAAAAGAGAAGCAGTTCAGGGTGGGTGGCTATGCATGACCTCCTTGTTTCAGAGGCTGTCCTTTGAGGCAGACATGGAGGCTCTACCCTTGCTCTGAAGTGAGCAGTGCATGGGGTCATTGCCTGCCCACGTTGCTAATTGCAGCCCATCTTTCAGGTGGGGTGGAAACAGTTACAATTGATAGAATTTAGAGGAACTGAGATTGTGATAACTGTTGACAAATTGGATAGAGGACGCCTTTGCCCAGCCCACAACACCTCCAGAGTCTGAGACCATGCCAAGGAGGCAAACCCCTCTTCTCTTGCAGATTTCTTTTTAGGGACTAGTGTGAAATCAGCGGGGACAGTCAACGTGTTCAGATCAGCCTTTAGCTGTTGTCATAGCCATCTGGGGAGGCAGAGACATATTGCATTGCCCCGACCTTTTCCCCTCCATTGAACATCTCTGCGCTTTCCACACCACCCACAGCCTTCAGCAGCTGTATTTATTTCCCTGCACAGTGCAAGGAAATCCAAAGGGTCTGCCTGGGCAAACTCCTGCATAGAGAAAAGCAGTACCCACAGCCCTGCAAGGGATCCAGGGAGGTATAGAGATGTGCACGCTGTAATGATTTGTGACAGTTCCCATCTTTCTTCAGGGAGTAAAACACAGAACAGTGTGGGGAGCGTGTGGAAGCAAATATAGAAAAACAAGCTCTGAGAGCTGGCACCCAGCTGAGCCAGGGGAACTCCGATGCCAGCAGCATCTTTGCTGATGTGTCTATATTTTATTCAGCATGTTTTTCCCTCTGAAACAAAAAGGAAACTGGAGGAACTGAGACAATGCCCTTTTCAGAGATATGGCACTGTAACAGCTAGGCTTATCCCTTCGTAAAAGTGCTTCTCAAGCTCTCCCTGTTCTAGCCTAGATGTTGACCTAGCTGTACTCATCACTCAGAAGCATTCTCTGACCTGTTCACTTGCTCATTGCTGAACTACCCATCATCTGCCTCACCTGTTTAGACTGGAAAGTTGGTTTTGCACAGTTCTTAGCACACTGGGTCCTGGCATTGGCTGGTTGCTCTTTGCACTAATGTCATGCAAAGGTAGTAACTAACCCCTGTTTCACTGCACAAGGTAGTAAATGGCATATCTCACAGACCACCACTCTCCTGAATGGGAAATGGATGGGTTCTAGGTGCTGATCTTCTCAGTGGCAGTGCTGCTGCTGGAAAGCATCATTGTCAAAGCAGGTCAATTTCCAGCACTCAGATATCACATATTGCCACAGAGTAGAGCCTCAGAGGCTAACACACAGCCAACCCACAGCTGCCTCTCTGTTCTGAGAACCTGGGAGGACTCGTTCTTAACCCTCCTCACAGGGACCTTGCTGGCTGCATGAGCCATAAGGCATTCCTGTTGCAGCATGGATTGCCTACTGATCAAGAGTTGACAGCTCAACTATCATGTCATTCGGTCTTATGTATTTCTTAGGTATGTTTGCTAGCTCCTGATGAGACCATCTAAACAAACAGATGAAGAACTTTAATGTCAGCATTAAATATCCCAAATAAAGCAGAGGTTAGTGAGCTGGAAGGTCAAAGATAGACTGCTGGCTGGTTTTCTTTATATTGTTCCTTGCAAGTAGCTTGAGTTATCCGTGCTGAGAGAAGTTGTGCCCTTCCAGGGGAGCTAAGCAACTCAGTGAGTTGGTGCCCTCCTCCCCATACCTGGAAAGAGGTGTCTCCTTATGCCTTACAGCTCCTTTGAATGGCTTTGATGTGCACTGAGCTGGTTCAAAATATTTTTAAGATATTTTTGTTGGGAGCTGAATTCAGAGCAAAGTGAAATCTACCATATAAAGTGTCTGCTGCCCAGAGAAAATGCCGAGGCTTTGGCTGAAAACAGAATCAAAGCATTTCTGGTTCCTTGCCAAACCACAGAGCCATGTGATGTGCACTCTTACTCAGTAAGAGGAGAAAGGAGTGCACCCCTGGAGAAGGAGTCCAGCCAGGAAGTCCTCATAAAAACCCACAACTGTGGCCACGGGTGCCATAGCATCCTACAGCACTGTTCAGAACTGAACTCTGCAGGGGCTTCTGTGAGTTCCAGGGAAGGTGGGGATATATGTACATAACCATAGAACCCCAGACTGGTTTGGGTTGGAGGGGGCTGCAAAGCTCATCCAGTTCCAAACCCCTGTCATGGGCAGGGACAACTTCCACTAGAGCAGGTTGCTCCAAGCCACGTCCAGCCTGGCCTTGAACACTGCCAGGGATGCAGCATTTACCACTTCTTTGGGAAACTTGTGCATGGCTTCTCCACTCTCAGAAGAAACTGAGAGACTGAATAGCGATTTCAATAGCAGCAGAACCAGCAGAGAAGGCAACACAGTAAGCTCCATCCACCACTGCAAGTTTGCAGATGAATGTCATGGCTGTACATGAATGTAGGGAAAGCTGTCCCACCTAAAGTGATGTTTCTGCATACATTAGTATCTGATGTTCTTCTCTCAGGGTTATTTCTTCTCACTTATCCCTTGGAGGTTACAGTGGGGTCTCCAACCCCATTTAGAGGGCATCAGGGAATACCCAAAAGACCAGAATCCCCAGCAGAAATCTGATAAAGGATGGCAAATGCTGCCTGGATCTGATTTCAGATCAGACCTTCTCTCTTTTCTTCAGCCAACCAGCTTTTGCTCCTATGATAAGGCCACTTGCCTTATGGTGACCATATACAAGCCAGGAGAAAAACATTTGAATACCAGCAGCTCAGTGGACATAGGAACCAGTTCTCCTCCACCTTCCAATCTCTTCTGGGCACCAGCTACAGAAACTTAGAGCATGTATTGCTGCAAAGGAATATTACCGCTTTATTTCCAATGCCCATCTCTCCATCACAGTTATTTTCCTCGATCAGTCAGTGGCTAGCAATGCTGTTAAAGAGGTAATGAGAAGATAAGTTGTGCAAGGCAGCTGACAGCAAGAGCATGAAATTGCGTCTCTGAGGATGGTTGTCCTTAGGGAGAAAGGTCCTGATCACTGGTGCTAGCTGCAAACTGAACTGGGTTGGTAGGAGTGCAGGGATTGCCTTTGTAATATAATTCCTGCCTTTCCCAACAGGACATTATTGAGACTGCAGGGAGTTTTAGCAGGGACCAACCAACATCCTTTTTGAAAATACAGTTGAAGAGCTCCAAGTAAATAAGAGGGCAAGAAGGAAGGAAGAGGACTGTACTCAGGTTGTAAAACTCATTTTTATATAGATTGGATATAAGGAAGAAATTCTTTACTGTGAGGGTGGTGAGGCACTGGAATGGGTTGCCCAAGGAAGCTGTGAATGCTCCATCCCTGGCGGTATTCAGGGCCAGGTCAGACAGATCCTTGGGTGTCCTGGCTTAGTGGGAGGTGTCCCTGGCCATGGTGGGGGATTGAAACTGGATGATCTTAAGGTCCTTTCCAACCCTAACTATTCTATTATTCTATGATTCTGTAAATGGAAATAATACCTGGCAGGGTTTGACCTATGGACTGTGTGCCTCAGAAACCAGTCTCCACATGCTGTTTCCTATAAGAAACAATAAGCAGGGCTGGGCCACAGAGTCCTGAAATACAGCTGGGGGCAAACAAAAAGGTACAAAAACCAAAACAAAACAGACTGTACTGGGGACTTGCACCTCTTCCTTGAGAACAGGGGGACTCGCTCAGTGAAGAGCTGCCTGGCTCCTCCCTAGTGGTTCAGTGGTGACAGTGGTTAAATCCAGCCTCCACCTCCTGGTCCTTGCTGGACAGAATCCTTTGCATGCGCAGTCCTGGCTGCTCTCAAAATGCTGCAGGTGGGCTTTGGCCATGGCCAGCAGAGCAGTTCAATTGCCCTGTCTCCAGTATTCACCAAACAAGTTACCCATCATCCACACTTGTGCTTGAAGCACTAGTATCTACTGCCATCTAAGCAGGATGACTTACAATTTACCTACAAATGACAGAGCTGTAGGTTTGTTCTCTGTCCTGGAGGTCTCTTGGCCAGAAACACAGCTTTTTCTATCTTGCCTTTGACCATCTTGCTTGAAGGCAGAAACTATCATAAGCATGTTCAGTGAATAAAAATAGTGTGGAAGGGGAGCAAAAAGACAGCAAGTGATTTGGTCCTGAGGAGGATATGTCTGGACAGGCATCAAGGGCCAAAGACATGCACTGGATGGTGATAAGGGCTATGTGTCACAGTTGGTAGTTAATAGTATGTGTGCAGGGTGGACAGCAGCCTTGTACATACTATGTGGGAAGGGACATGTATATCACAGACAACATAGTGTATGAACTGAGGAAAGGAAGTGAACAGAGAATGAATGCTGACTGTGGGACTACCTAGATGTAGGTACAGTGATGCACTCATTAAAACAATCTGCTACCAGGGTAACAGTGGAAACACTGCTCAGAGGACTCTGGGAAGCAGATAGTACAGAGCAAGAGGTTTTCTTAGCAGCTTGCAATAATACTGACTTCCTGATGGGGACCAAGTGATGTCTGTGCTGTCAGCCTGAATGCTGCAGACTCCTGCCTGGTTTCCCTGCTAATGATTCATCCAGAAAGAGGGATGCACCAGAGAGCAGCAGGGATAGTTCCTGGAGAAATTGCATTAGGCGCTTTTAAATATTGATATGTCTGTGCTCTGCATGAACTGTCCCTCCTCCACTCCCCAAAGCAGCAAGGGGGGGTTGTTTGTGAGCAGTCCCTCAGCACTGGCAATCAGAGATGCAGCTCTATAGACTGCAGTGTGCAAATCACAGCAAAGGGCTTTTAATTCACAAGTCACTAGAGAGAGAAGCAGGACAAGGCTGTTGCTGACAAATGGGAATACCAGGGGGACTCAGATGCAGAGCTCATAAGGGATCTGCTTCTCCAGCCCTCATCTGCTGAAAGCAACAGCTCAAAGGGGAAGCAGAGACCACCCAGCTCAGGCGGGGGCCCCTGGCACTCACTGCAGCCTCAGTGGCACTGCACCACCACACACAGCAGTTAGGACCAGGGTTTGGGCTATCTTGTCACAGCGATGAGGAGACATGCTCACTTGGAGCATGCTGAGCAGGGCTGGTGGAGAGTGGCATGAAAAGTGTTGCAAAGTGAGAAGAGGCAGCACAAGACTAACTCTTCTAACTCTTTTAGAGCATGCCATTACCTTATCACATACTCTAAAATAGAATCACAGAATAGTTTGGGTTGGAAGGAACCTTAAAGCTCACCCAGTTCCAAACCCCTGCCACGGGCAGGAACACCTTCCACTAAAGCAGGTTTTTCCAAAGCCCCATCCAACCTGGCCTTGAACATTGGCATGGATGGATACCAGTTCTTTGTACCAGGACCTTACCACTCTCGCAGGGAAGTTCTTCCTTACACCCAGCCTAACTCGCCTCTGTTTCAGTTTTAACCGATGGGTTAAACCCTGGTCCTATCTCTACACACCCTTGTAAAAAGTAGCCCTTCCTGTCTTCATCCACAAACCTGGGACAGAGCTGCCTTTGTCTCAGCTCAACAAACAGCCTCACCAAAGAGCAGTTTTGTCTTCCAAACACTCACAGAGCTCCAGTGCAGACAAGCAAGGAGAGTGAACTCTGTTAGAAACTGCATCTTATCCCAGGATTCCTTCACAGGAAGAGGTTTGGATCTTCAAAGGCTTTAGAACAAAGCAGATACTCCGAGAGGCTGCTGGCTGCTTCAGGAAGCGACAGAACCTTTCTTCTGCATCCCAGACTCTGGATCAGGCCCAGAGACCCTGGCCTGGGTGCTCAGTATTCGCTGCAATGAGCCCTCAGGTCTCTGGACCATGTCCCAGCAAGATGAGGCCACCCCTTGAGACCTTCTCTGCAAACCAGAGCTGCTGCTGTAGGCAGAGCAGTCAGTGGCCAAATGCAGCGGCTGTGCTGCTGCAGAATGGCTGAGCCCTCTGGCACTGCCCTGTACCTGGAGCAGGAGAGTGAGTAATGCTTCAGGAGGGAGGGGAGGAAGCGGGTGATGCCAGAAAAGTGTCTGCAGCTCCCTTTGGGCAAGAGGAGGCTCTACCTGCACTCGTTTCATGAAGCCTGAGCCCATGGCAGACCCCTCCTGGGCTCATAGCTGCATCTCCACTGAGCCTTCCACAGTGCTCCCAGGACTGGGCTTTATTCAAGGTTCCCCCAAGAGATTCCATCTGCTCCCAGCTGTCACACTTACCCTCACTGCAGACACTGCTAGAGCCTTTCTGCTCCCCAGAACCCGTTTTTCTACCTCCTGGCATCCCTGCGATGGCAGACGGGACTTGGCAGCTGCAGAGGCCTCAGGTCCATCAGCGCAGAGGCAGTGACAACT
The DNA here is from genome assembly GCA_024733675.1 of Psilopsiagon aymara. NCBI lineage: Eukaryota > Metazoa > Chordata > Aves > Psittaciformes > Psittacidae > Psilopsiagon > Psilopsiagon aymara. The sequence continues at coordinate 64,864 of JANRGW010009985.1, forward strand.
CTTTGGAGCACATCATGGGCAGCAGCAGTGTTACCTCATCCCTGATCCCAGGGGCAGGCAATGTTTCTGCCTCCAGCAGAGAGGCAGCTGACGGCACTGGAAGGCGGCCATCCCTTGGAAGCACACAGGGAGCAAAACCAAGTGTCTCATCCCACAGGCTGATCCGTCCCACACACCTACACTGTGGAGTGCCAGGGAACAGCTAGACAACAAGTACTGTGGGGAAGGGGAGATGTGGGGCTGCAGGGACAGTGATGCTGTCATGAAGCCATTCCCCCTCCATTGCTGAGTCTGGTTCAGGGATTTGGCTGTGCCCACACTGCACAGTCATGGTCTGACCAGGACACAGCAGCTGGGAGAGGCCAGCTGGGGTCTCTACAACATGGAGAGAAACTGAGGATCTGGGCAAGAAGCCTCTTGAGGAGGGAGGCACAGCTCATGTGTCCTGCTGGCCTGCCTGGGCTGGGAGCTTGCTGGGAGATGGGGGAGAGCTTGCTTGCAGCTTTCAGCCACTGCCCTGTTCCCTATCTCATTACTGCAGACAGTTGTTGAGGGGCCTGACAGTCGATAACTCTTTCTTCCCCTATGAAGGAACTAAAGCCAATTTTGTGAAGCTCAGCTACTCCTGAGATTGTTGTTCTGCCCAGCTTCAGGGACTCTGTGAATGTCGATAGTTTCATCTAGCAGCCTTAAGTTTTGACACTGTAAATGCTTCAGTGCTTAGGCAGTGCAAGTGAAGGGGTAGCAAAACCCAAAGCTTTCTGTTTGCACATCCCTTCACCCTGGCTTTACTCAGGCACTTCAGGCAGAGATCTGGGATGGCTGGCTGAGGGCACACAGGTTTTTTTTATTTCTTCTGCTCTGGCTTAATGCTCGTTCACAGGTTGCATATTGCTCACCAGGCAGCAGGCTGGACTTGGGTCACTTACAACAACCTCAAAGATATATGCTTTTCCTGCAGTGCTTCCCCTGGCAGATAGAGACTTGCTGGCAATGATGACCCTAGGACCATGAAATCTTCTTCAAGCAGGAACATCTTCTCTTACCTTCTCCACTAGTCCTTCTCCTACCACCTCAGCATTCTGAGCTACCCTCCCCAGAGAATATTAACTTCTAGTTCCAAGTTCTCTCTTGATAGCAGCTATCACACCCCCTGTATTAGAAAAACTGTCCATGGTGTTGGTAATTGTGTTCTCCACTTCCCACTAAAGAGCCCTTGCCTGATGTCCTCCCCCACGCCCCTCCAACACCCGATGAGCATCCTGGAGGTCCCTGTGGAACCCAGCCTTTGAATTCCTCTCCTAGGCACATCAAATCACTCCACCCTGCAGCTCAGCTCCTTACAGCTCCTCTCGAGCAGCCTTGCTTAAGCCAGAAAGCCTGACCTCCCCAGCAAAAGAGGGTTTTGCCCTTAGCATTGATTCTCTCTGCGCCATAAAGCACCCTGCTGCATCTCTGCTACTCATTGCACAGGGGTTGGGAGATGACAGAGAGGAGAGGGCAAGTCCTGACAACTACTGCTATGGGCTGGATCACAGCCCATACAGTACCCAGCAGCGTCCAGCCTTGCTTCTCTGATTTTCTCCCTATGGCAGCATTCCATGTTGGGAATCCATGGAGAAAGGAGCAATTTTGCAAAGCGGGAGAGGAGAGAAGAAAACGGGGGCGGGGGGGAGAGAAATGACCGAATGAAATTTTCTAGAACTTAAGCATACAGGTTATGTTCCTGCATGAGAAATCCTTGTCTTAGGCATCACTCACAGTGTGACTTGCAAATGCTGCTCTTAGTCCACATTGTGCTCCTCTCTCCCAAGGGCCTGTGGAGCTGCTGTTTGCAGAGACATTTCAGCACTTGTGTCCTGAAGCAAATTGTACTGGTGGTTACTATGATCCCACCCCAGAACAGATGTGTGCAGCTGGTGGCTGCTCACCATTTAAAGCAAAGGTTTTTTCCAAGTGTGCTACAGTCCTTTGTAAGATGCCGTGTTCATTCACTGCTTGTCAGCTCTCACCATGCTGATGTGTCAACGCTGCTGGCTGTGGCTCCTTGCTGAGCTGTGCAGTGCTCTGGGGAAGTAGTGCAGCATCGTAGCCCCAGCACAGCTGCAGCATGGCATGGAGCTTCTCCATGGAGTTATGGCACTTTCATCACCCATTTTTATGACTGCCAGACCCAGCCTTTGCATCCCGGTCAGGAGCTAAAGAATCACTACTCATAACTTCACTTGCAGAACGCAAAATATCCAGGAGAAAAGAAAAAGGAAAATCTCAGGCTGGCTCAAGGGTCTGGTCTCAACCTGCCTTCAATGAGCAACACAGATGCTGGCGTTCATCCTGGAACCCAGCCGTGTGCCAGGGGATGCTGCCTCTGGACACTCCTCTGCCTTGGCTCGTCAGGCTCAAAGGGGCCTTGAGGTGTCACAGACAATTGCAGGCTGCCATCAGAGGAGACTCTCTCCAGCCATCTCCCTCTCCAAAGCATCTCTTTTCTTTCCTGTTCTCCTCTTACCTAGTGGGTTTCAGAACCTCAATGGGTGGCTTGTCAGGAATTCTCCTAATTCCCAGCCCAAATATATTTGTGATCAGACCAGATCTTGTATCTGCTCTGCCCTCATTGCTCCTTAGCACAAGAGCCATTCCCTTAGCATTAAAAAGGAAAAGTGTATATTTTCAGTTCTTTTGATCCATGTAAAATCCAGAATTGTGGAGCCAAATTTAGAAAAGTAATCCTGAAAACAAGAATCAGGGTCTGTGGACATTAACAAACAGGAATTAATTACTAAATTAATAAATACATCATTGCTACCAAAAAATTGGCAGGCCCATTAAAATCTTAGTTCCAGAGCTCATACAGAAGCAGTGCCCAGCTCCCTAAGAGCAGACAATACCGTATGTGGAAAGTGAAGGACCCCTTTGCTGTGGCTCTGGGCTGTCCCACGCAGCAGGAACCTGGTTCTGACTGTGGGGAAAGAACTCGGGACCTGAGGGACATCTTTTTCCCTGCAAGTCCTTCACTGCCATGCATGGGTGCTGTGAGCAGGGGAGGGCTTCTCTGAAATGAGAAATGACTCTGATAACTGTGTTGTGTTGCCAAGAGGAACTTTGCAAAAATAGGTGCCCCCAGTTCTTGTCTTCTCCCTCCTATTACTTGGTGGGGAGCAGATCTCTCTGAAGGCAAACCCTGGCATCTGCCAGGCTTCTGGCAAAGAGGAGAGCAGCAGAAATAAGAGGGTGTGATGAAAATAGCGAACCCTTTTAGCTGCATATGTGCAGATGGGGACCAGGAGGAGAGATTCCCAAATCCCAGTTAATCACTGCTGACCTTTTCAGAGCAAACAAACCTGATCCAAATATTAAAGAAAACCCAGTGAAATTTTAAGCAGGAATCACAGAATCATAGAATAGTTTGGGTTGGAAAGGACCTTAAGATCATCCAGTTCCAACCCCCCTGCCATGGGCAGGGACAC